>JAHPZR010037032.1:37500-39603 GCA_019787425.1 Platygyra sinensis
AATACCGATCGCACTCCATGCGCAATTATATCATCGAAGCTCAACCGGTGTATCAGCAGGTCTCCTCGGATCCTTCTACAGCAGACACGCAGGAAGCTTCCACTAGACTGTTCTACCCGCAGTTTGTCCGGTTCCAGCCTGATCAGCCCATTTATCGCCAGCTTAATCGTTACCCGCTAAGGTAACTCGGCGATACCTGGTGGCACAGAGCGACCAACGTGGGACAACATACTTTGCCTCCTAAGACAGGATTTACAGAGTGAGGTAAACTATGGTATCACACAGAAAGGACGAACAATTTACGAAACACCTGTCATATCGAATTGCTACAGTCGAGAAAAAAAAAACAAAATGTTAGCAGTGGGAATGAGGAATAATTCTTCTCGTGCTACAAGCCTCTCTGATGAAATTTCAACGGTTCCATTCTATAAGCAAAATCTAATTTGCATCAGATATGTTAATACTCAAGGTTTTGATACCAGTAAACAAGCCTCTTAAAAAGATCGAATTATATATTGAACGCAAAACTAAGACCTTTCTACAATACTTAGTATATCTTTTGACTGAGTGGTTTGCAAGAATATTGATTAAAACATGATTTTCCTGACCGAGCATTCAGTGGGACACTCTAGTGAAAGAGGGAGCTTTACAGTAATGATCCGTGGAGCAAGATTTAGGTTTTCGATGTAATATCAGAGAAATATGTCAAAGAGTGCTTCAGATCAACAATGCTTTTATGATTGATGTAGTAATGAGCTTTATTTCTTTTTCCCTTTCAAGTGACTGTCGAACCATACCCATTTAAAACTCATTTTCTGTAAAATAACACTTATTTCTTGCGGATCAGTCTCGTTTCTGTGTTTTACGACTATGTAAATGTGTTGTGCACGATTGCAAAGCTAATATCAATTACACTTTCCACGATACTCAAAGTTATAGCATCCGTCACGATCATACCGTATAGTTACTTTAAATTGAATTAAAAACTGTATAACCAAAGCAAGAAAACCGATGAGAGTGCCGGATCTTAAGTAGACCTGGATCAGTAGAAATTTTTAAAATACAGACGGCACACTGACCTCAATGGCGGATGTGACCCAAATGAAATAAACGAACTAAAAGACTAAATTATTTTAAACAAAATTGCCCTATATTTTGGTTTGCACCTCAGCCCCTGAGGAAGGCTTTGTATTGCAAACCGAAATATAGGGCAATTTTGTTTAAAATAATTTAGTCTTTTAGTTCGTTTTATTTCATTTTGGTCACATCCGCCATTGGGATCAGTGTGCCTGTCTATATTTGGTAGTTAACTTTACCACATTGTAAAATCTTTGCGAGTTTTAAGAATTTTTTTTACGAATTCCGATGATCTCTTTAGAATTTCTGCCCAATTCGGGGTTAATTGATTCTGTATTTACGATTGGAAGGGTTCAGTGATCGAAAGGGAAAACAATACGCAAGAAAATCGTTGTGTTTTTTGGGGGTGAGTAACAAGTTCTTTGTCGTTTATCAAAACAATGCCTTTAAAAGATTTGTACAGTATTTGAAGGTAAATACTAATAAGTGTCCCTTGAGTAAATTTTGTCTCTTCTTTATTTAAATTATATATAAAGAATTTTTCTTGGCAAAGCGGAAACTGATCGTGCTCGTAAAAATGGCATGTCACGTGCGCTTCTAGCAGTGCTCAGAATTTTTGTATATTATGTTCTCTAAGTTATGCTGCCTACCATCACAATTATACTTCTTGATTTCAAGCAAAGTAAAGACAACAATGCGAATAGAAACAAAACAAGGAACAAGCCCTTGTCTAGTGATTTCGAATAATCAGTGTCAAGGGCGGATTCAGGATTTTGAATTGGCGGGGAGGGGGTGAATTTTTGTACTAATGTCAGAGAAATCAAATATTATTTCAATATTGAGGGATAAGAAAAAAAAAGGAAAGAAGGGGGCTCAGAAAAAGGGGGGTTAAAATTCACCCATTTCACCTCCCCTGGATCCGCGCCTGAGAGTAATAATTATCGCATAGAGTATCGTTAGCATCTGAAGCTATTCTTCTAAGTCTGCAAAACATTCCAGAGAGATTGAAGCTCTCTCTACGACGTT
>JAHPZR010037033.1:0-17330 GCA_019787425.1 Platygyra sinensis
CAAGCCGATTCTACCCAGTAGACCTGTTTGAAGAGACGTCAGTGAATGTACTGTCAAGTAACAATCATCGCCATCTCATAACCAGAATTTTAAATTAAATTCCAGCTGACGATATCGTCCACGCAAACAGTCCACATTAAAGATAAAAACCGTACCGTTGTTTCTCGTAGTTTTTCTCAAAGAAGATTTCGCCAAAATACCGATCATGGCTCGACCCAAGTCGCCAGGTTTGCCGTCGAAACACAGCAAAAGATATGTGTAACTACAATAGACTTCTCCTGAGATTTGAAACGTCAAACTCATCTAAAATACACACTTCTAACCTTAACCAGAACTTCTGGCACTCCTGGGGTTGACATTTTCTTTGTACCAAATGTCCGTACGTTGAAAGCTGCAAGCTTCAGGTTGGATGGTTCAGAGTTCACACATCGCAACGTTTTCTGAAAACTTGACACGATACCACTTCCATCGCTTCTTTCCACATCACGAAGTTCAAAGGATGTCTGAATGCTACCTTTATCCAGCGAGTCTTTGTGCGTGAAGACCACGGAACAAAGCGCAGCAAAGTGCACCAGGATAAAAAGAACCATGTTCCACGCCGCTCTAACAGGTCACCAAGACAAAGCTGTCCAACGCTCTATAACACACTATTAAGAGCTCCCTGTAGACTCTTTTGATTGGTGTCAAATTGAAAACGTACATATCACATTACCAGGCAGCACTTGTTATTTCACAAGGAAAGCACACTCAGAAAAACAAACAATCAAATAGAACTTTTGTCTCAATACTGAAGCTAGTCAATTCTTCACACTGTCTCTGTCGCTGATACCCTTGATGCCGGAGGGGTTCTTTTCCTCGTAGCCAAGCTGCGAATCAAGATCCTCGCCAGGAGAGGATCTCGATCGCGGCTTCGCCGCTCACACTCGCAGTTTCGCTACGAAAAAAACACAAACCGCTGGCAATTTAGATCGTGAAATTCTAAGATTACGCCAAGGAAATTTATATACATTTTGAAAAAAAAATTCTACTCCGATAACTTGAACCCAAATTGTGTTTACTTAGATTGTAGAAACAAAAGAATATTCTTGGGAAAGGTTGAAAAAGTTAAAACTGTATAAATAAACACAACTTCTACAATAAAACATACTAAAAGACAAACATCTACACACAAACCAAACTTAAGATAAATAGTTTTATTTCAGATAGCCTTAATTATACAAAACCATTTCAAAGTTCTACCTACCTACGATTTTTAATCTCAACAATTGTCTTGACACTTTAATGTCGGCCATTAAAGGCGTGCCGGAAATATTTCCCAACCCCCGTTATATAAATATGAATATTTCACTTGAAGATAAATTTGTTTCCTCAGCCGCTATCAAAAAACTTAAGTCAGTACAGTAGCGACTTGATGCCTCCAATTCAAGATAGTGCTAGGTGTAATCACAGATTAAAATCCTCTACTCTAGCCTTTCTGTAGAATGTAGTTAAACTACTATACCTATTCAAGTCCTGATATATTTAACAGCTATTGCATAAGGGATCAACACGATCAAACATAAAGGATAGTGGTAAAACGTCCGGTTTGTGACGCGCGGAAAAGAATGGAGTCGACCCTTGGTTTTGCTATGATTACTTACCTAAGACGCAACGATATACCTGTCTTCTCAGAACTATTAACTCCTTTAAACACCTATGCTGCAATCAGTTATCGAGCAGCGGCAAAATCGATGGTTAGTTTTAGAAGGTTAACATGTAAAAGTCTGATTCTTCATCATCTTAATCCTTTTCAATTCGCCGTTTTCAGTTTCGGTTTGCCGGTGCCTCTATTTGGACTGACGCTAAGACCATTAAACTTATTTTTCTCACGCGGTTTGCAGGAGATTGACATGTAAGAACGGCAAAAGCACCAGGCCACTGCTCCCTCATCCGAGAATCATTTACATTTAGGACGACTTGAATTGGGTAGTCTCTTTATTAGTGGCTTGTCATAAACCCAGTTTTCTCCAACTTCATGGAATAACTACCAAAATAATAACAAAAATACCCCATTAGCTGGACCGAACAGATAAATCAGAACTTAAATAAACTGGAAAACTCACTTTTATTAATGTAGAATCCGTTACTGGACTGATAGCAGTGTGGAATTCACTTAACCTGGTTCTTCATTCAGTTTTTAGAGAACTGCTCACCTTAGTTTCCCAAGTCAGTCCTTTTTCTTTTCTCTCTCTTGCTTCAGCTCGCTGACGTTCCTCTAACTACAAAAAAGGCAGCCATGTTATATTTCTGACGATCTATTTTAAAAGCCGCATTCTTGTGGATGGATGACTTCTCAGGAATTTGCGTCACGCCTGTGTCGCGCATGATTTATCCCTTGGTGAAGGCGAAATGCGCCCTGGGAGCTAGTTAATAAGATACACCCAAAATTAGCTGTCTTTGGTTTCGGGGAGTGAGAAACGTCGTTTGCGGTTTGTAGGATCCGTGGAAAGCCTTTGATTTCAGCTCTTAAACAATGTTCTGCTGGGAACCGTCAACATGACATTGCCAGAGTCTGGATGGAGAAGGCACTATCGGAGTAAAGTGCCTTGACTCATGCCCCGTTCACACCAAAGCTTAAACATGTTTAAAAGCTGTTTAGTTAAACACGGTTTAAAATTGCTTTCTTTATAAAAGCGTTTTACTGATAATTTTTTACTTCAAATTCTACACAAATTTAAAACAAATTGTTTAAGTTCATCTAAATCCTGCATAAAAGCCTGAGTTGCAGTTTTTCTTTAATAGTTTTCATTTTTCTAAACCTGGTTTAATTAAACATGGTTAGTTGGTGTGAATGGGGTATAAGATAACAACGCACTGACCACGGCTAACCTTGAACCCAGTCCAGCGCGCTAACCATTAGGTAACCGCGCCTCCCACAGCAGGAAACAAATAACAATACCTTGTGTTTGGAGGCAGTAGCTTTTTCTACATCGTCTTCTTTTAAGCTAATCGTAACATCTTTCCATAATCTGTGCAGCAACAGAAAATAAAACAACAAAGACATTTAAGATGCAAAATAACTGCAGACTGAACAAAGTTAATTGTGACGCTAACCGTCTGGATTCGTTTTCTTGCTGTTTGGAAATCCTCTTGACCATTTTCATCACGGTGGGCATGGTTGTCGTATCAATAAACAATTCAGGTTCCTGAAGTCAAAGTAAAAATACTGATCAGAAAAACAATGCATTTGGCTGACAGCTGTTCACTGCAGGGCAGGTTCATTTTGACAAAATGTAGAGTAGATGATATAATGTTGCGGCCGAGAATGACAAGTCAATTGGCAACACAAAATTCACACGTTCATCTGTTACATAGGCATGGGAAAGTAACCAGATCAACACAAGTTCAACTAATGTCTGTTGAAGGACACACAAAAGCTCGGAACAAGGCGCGAAAGGAATCACGATTTGTTCACTGCCAAATGGAATCACGGAAGGCAGCTAGTGCCCAGTCCTTTATGTGGATAAACCCACATTTAAACGAAGCTGATGTTCAGCTTTAAATCAAATTTCAAGCTGTTTCACCTGGGTAGTTTTATAAGTTATGTTTAGATCCATTCTTGTTGTTTCTTGGTTCAAACTGACTATATTCCCTAGTTCAGCCTATGACTTGTTATTGGTGTGCGAGATGACATTCCCTACTAGCCTGCAAAACAGGCGTTTTTTAGCGATCCTCCCCTCGCACGCAACTCGCGCTTCGCGCTCGCCTCGCTTTCGCCAATGTTCTCCTTAAATACGCAAAAAAATTACGCCTGTTCTGCAGGCTAATTCCCTACGGAAAAAAAAGCGCGCGTTTATCTTAACCAATGAGCCTCGCCTCCTGGCGTTTATTTGAACAATACATATATCTTATTAGACGTTTTGTTGTGTAGTATCGCTGGGTATTTTTACGAGTTGCACCGTATTTTGACGAGCCCGTAAGGCGAGTCAAAATACAAACAACGAAACAGTGGGTAGTGTTAAACGCGCGCGCTGACTGGCTAGTCAAACTCCGAATATCCTGTGCTATTTACCTCCGAGCAACTCGAGAGAAAATGGCGTCCCGGTTTGCGGCCGTGACAAGCGAAGAAATCATCCAAATTAATTTTTTGTGGTGTATATTATCTCACTGTTTAAGTATATACTAAAACAACTATTCACCTCAATGTCGGTGGCTAGCGTTGGATATTTACCTCCACTTTGGTGAATAGTTGTTAAATATCATGACAGACCTAAGATATTTCATGAACTGCAAGAAGCTTGCACTAACTCACGTCCATAAAAGAATGGTGTTTACCTCTCGGTCAGGAAATTTGGCAAACATTTGTCCGTTCCACTCCCCTGTGATGGATAGAAAGGTCTTTTTGTCTTCCGGGGAGCTGAAAGAATAAAACGAAATTCTTCACGCTATAGAAGACACGTGCTACATTGAAGTTAGCAAATTTGTGTTACCTTTGCCTCATGATTATTATACTCACATTATTTCACAGGTGATCCGATGTTTCTTTCCACCGTAAAACGGCTGAAATTGCACAAGATTGCCATAAAAATTAACAGATTTAAAAGGAAAACTGAAGCCACTAGGTGACGCAAACTTGACGTAATGCAAGCGAAATCTAGCCTTCATAGGCTGGTCACACGTTCCTTCCCACGGAACGCGTGACAAGCCTATGAACGTCTGCCTGGGAGGAGGCTAAGCGAAATCATGTCAGGCAAACATTGATTATAATCCACTTACACGACAATGAAACTGTACATTTGCTTGATATCCAGTCTTAGAGCACGTGATATTCGTTTTTCCTCCTATTTCTATCCAAGGAACTGTTAAAATGGATCTACAACAACAAAATACCATCTGTAAGTCTATGTAACTACACAGTCAGTCTACATCTGCCAGTCCATGTAAAGCTTCTCAAGGCTACAATATGTGTATAAAAGACAGTTGTGGCCAGTCTTTATAGCTTGGCCGCGAGCACTCAGTAAGTAATGTCAGTGTTGTTGGGATCACAGGTTACTGTCACCTTCCATAGCCATTCGGGAATGTTAACACATAGTCCTCATCATATGGCAAAACAGAAACACAGCCTGCAATAAGAACACAACAGGTTGAACAAAGTGTAATTATACTATCTTTACTGAACACATGGAGTAAGCGAGCAAACTGTCCATAAATCCTAATGTTGAACCTTGTTGTTATTTTTGTAGTTGATGCAATTGACAAACACAGCAGTGTTATCACACATTTATTATCTCAAGTGCGTCTTGGAATGGACTTGACAAAGGTAATGTGAACTAAGTATTGAACTGATAATGTCGCTTGTACATTTGCATTGAACAGATAAATAAATAAATAAATAATAAACAAGCAAACAAATAAATAAATAAATAAATAAATAAATAAATAAACAGATAATGAGTGAATGACTTGTAATGAAAGAAAGAAATAAGAATTCATAAATGAATGAGTGAACGAACAAACCAGAGAACGAAAGACGTGATTTCTATACCATTGCCAGTTTGACTGACACCATGCTGTCTGATCTTCTCTGTAGGTTGTTTTACCAACGTTCATTCTTGAGAGACGATCTTTGTTGGAAATGTACGCAGATTTCTTTGCACATCCTGATCTGTTTGTTGAGTAAGTTATTGAATTGTTTTCTGAAGTTTTCACCGTTTCGTTACTGAAATAGCTGTATCTTATGTTGTCATCGTGTCAATAATGGCCTGTTCAATTTTGTTCTGTCCCGTGTATGCTTTCTGTAATTGTTTAACGTCCCGGTGGGGGAAGGGGGGTTACTTGACCAATTTTTGGGTACAGGGGTGCCGCCGAGGGTTTGAGATCCTGACCCTGTTTAGGACAAAAATACGCTAAAAACCCTACCCTGTGTAGGACAACAACCTCCATTTTAAGACCCTGTTTAGGACAAGCGACAAAATGCACACTCGCTGGTTTTACAGGAATTTACACTGTTTAATAAGCCATTCAAATTGAAGAAATCATGCTCGATGCGTCTAAAACCAAGTTGTTGCGTCTCTACACTTGAACTAAACAAAAAGCCGTCAAAGCTCTAAATTAGCGTGGCAAAATGATTTCTTCAATTTTTGTATAATGAATAAGAGGAACTTATTTTTGAGGTTAATTTTATTTTGATTAAAGCACTAATAGAACCTTTACAGAGAAAAATATCCCTAAACAATATATATACCAGCGGGATTCCCTCATGGTTGCGCGACACAGTGACATCTTTCTTTCATCGCGTTATCCAAGACAAAGAAACTAGACCTACCATATGTCAGTTTACTCAGTTGATATTGCGCAAATCAGGAAAAATGCGTCGCCTTTCTGCCGCTCGATCGCATGCTCTTTCAACTTCTCGCAGGCTCCGGGTCGCAGGTTAAGAAAAGAAAGAGACTGCTCGCAGTCTGGGTTGAAGTCTCTCGGCTCGTAATGCCATACCCTGTTTAGGACAGCGAGGCCAAAAAACCATACCCTATCCAGCGGTACGTCCCCGTATAGCCCAAATAATGGAGTAATCCCCCCCACCTCCCGGGTTTAACGTTCACCTTGCATACGGCTGGCGCGCGGGAAATTTGAATTGACCAATCAGGATTCAGCAGGCGAGAAAAACTTTACTGTCCTCACGCCAATGTAAGTTGAGAGAAAAGGGATTGAAATCAAGCAACTTTTCTCATTGGAGATTGCATTAAATACTCATGAAAGGGGATTTACAATTCCAAAACCATAACACATTGCAAAAAGTGAAAAATATGAAACATCTTGTGTCTCCAAGCTTCTAATTTCGCGCAAAAAATAGTAGTTCGTCGAGCGTTGCCATGTAGGATAATGGTTGTCTTATTTTGAACAAAATGTGCCGTTTGTCGTCAAATTAAACCCGGAATTCTATAGTTAAATTATTAAATTCAGGCAGGCAAGTCTCAGTCTTTTTCATGGTTCACACAAGCCTGAAAAAGTCCTAGAAATTAAAAACGCTAGGTTGTCTCCTTGAATACTTAAGACTAAGAATAACAATTAATATTTACTTGGATATACATCCTGCACTTGGAGAAACACATTTGAACTCCGATAAAATAGATTTGGGAGTAAAATCAGCTCCAATACCTAACAGCAGAGACAATCTCTCCTCCTTCATGGAGTCGTCAGTATTATGTAGGTTTTTGTTGCCACCTACCTTCTCTCATATGATTCCGAGGGCAATGATTCCAATAAATGCTGCTGAATTGTCCTTGGAAAAGTGTTCTTTAGTGGTTTTGAGTCTTTATCAAGCATGTTTTTCAAAACCGTTTTCAATGTGTTCTCTGTGCTGATTGTATGTTTGCAGTATCGTGAACTACTCCGATCCTAAAGATCGTATGGTAGCAGTCGTAAGATGGTATCTGTCTGCTTTCCATGCTGGACGTAGGGTATGTTGCTTGTTCTTCTTCGAACATTTCCTGATTCTTATTATCCAATCAGAGAAAAGCCTGAGAATTTTGTGAATCTTCCTGAGAGGTTGTCGCCATCATGTCATGTTGGTAAACAGCGTGACCCACACTAGTTCAGGGTTTGTACAGGTCATGGAAAACCTGGAAAGTCATGGAATTTTACAATTTCATTTTCCAGGCCTGGAAAGTCCTGAAATTTAGGTGTAGGTCATGGAAAGTCATGGAAAATCAGTATGTTTTCTATGAATGAAAGGCATTAAGATCCAAAGTTGAAAAATTAACTGGCAAGTCCAAAAATCAAATGTAATTTCAGCTGAATAAATGATTGTTTTGACACTACTGCCGGAGGGCAGTAGCTTAACGTAGGTCATGGAATATTTCAAAAAGTCATGGAAAAAGTCATGGAAAGTCATGGAATTTTGATGGGTCATAAGTGTACGAACCCTGTAGTTGCAAATCATTGTTTCAGTGGAAAGTGCTTTGTAAAACGCTTTATACTGTTATCACCTGACACCACATTGTTCTTTATTGACTAATTCGTAGTTGTCCCAATGTCTTTGTTGTACGCCATCATGTCATGCTGGTAAACAACGTGACCCATACTTGTTGCAAATCATTGTTTCAGTGGAAAGTGCTTTGTGAAACGCTTTTAACTGTTTATCGCGTGACACCACATTGTTCTTTATTGACTAATTCGTAGTTGTCCCAATTTCTTTGTTGTACGTCATCATGTCATGCTGGTAAACAACGTGACCCATACTTGTTGCAAATCATTGTTTCAGTGGAAAGTGCTTTGTAAAACGCTTTTAACTGTTTATCGCGTGACACCACATTGGTCTTCATTGACTAATTTGTAGTTGTCCCAGTTTCTTTGTTGTAATGATCTTAAATAGATGTTGTGATTTTATTTTACAGGGTTCTGTAGCAAAGAAGCCGTACAATCCTATATTGGGAGAGACGTTCCGTTGTTTCTGGGTTTTGCCTGAATGTGAAGCGTCAAGAACAGAGGTAAGCTAAGACAGTAATATCTTTTCTCAGGGATCCGGGTGACAAGGCTAATCGCTTAGTCGAGGACGTGCTTTTTGTGACTTAGCTTGAATTATCTCGAAAAAAATGTAAAAAAACACGGAAGATTGCGATATTAAAGGAAGACAGGTTACCAATTACGTTGTCCGTTATTATTTAGAAATGTCAAGTGGATGGTCCAGTGCCTTGGGCTTCTGAAGATGACGTCACTTTTCTTGCTGAGCAGGTATCCCATCATCCTCCAAGTGAGTGCTAATCCAACAAAATCACGTGACATAAAGCTATTTTGTAAAATAGGTTCAAAACTTTTCACATTTCCTCCAATGCATGCAATTTTATTTCAGTTTCAATTACTCTCTCTTTATCTTTCTTGTTAGTTTCTGCGTTCTATGCAGAGAACTTCAAAAAACAGATATCGTTCAACGCGCATATTTGGACCAAGTCAAAGTTTTTAGGATTGTCAGTTGGAGTAGAAAACATTGGACAAGGTAACAAATGTGCTTTATATACCCTTACATTTGAACTCTTTTTCTGGATTTTTTTAGGCACCTGATTTATGGACAGTTTGCTCGCTTACTCCATGTGTTCAGTAAAGATAGTATAATTACACTTTGTTCAACCTGTTGTGTTCTTATTGCAGGCTGTGTTTCTGTTTTGCCATATGATGAGGACTATGTGTTAACATTCCCGAATGGCTATGGAAGGTGACAGTAACCTGTGATCCCAACAACACTGACATTACTTACTGAGTGCTCGCGGCCAAGCTATAAAGACTGGCCACAACTGTCTTTTATACACATATTGTAGCCTTGAGAAGCTTTACATGGACTGGCAGATGTAGACTGACTGTGTAGTTACATAGACTTACAGATGGTATTTTGTTGTTGTAGATCCATTTTAACAGTTCCTTGGATAGAAATAGGAGGAAAAACGAATATCACGTGCTCTAAGACTGGATATCAAGCAAATGTACAGTTTCATTGTCGTGTAAGTGGATTATAATCAATGTTTGCCTGACATGATTTCGCTTAGCCTCCTCCCAGGCAGACGTTCATAGGCTTGTCACGCGTTCCGTGGGAAGGAACGTGTGACCAGCCTATGAAGGCTAGATTTCGCTTGCATTACGTCAAGTTTGCGTCACCTAGTGGCTTCAGTTTTCCTTTTAAATCTGTTAATTTTTATGGCAATCTTGTGCAATTTCAGCCGTTTTACGGTGGAAAGAAACATCGGATCACCTGTGAAATAATGTGAGTATAATAATCATGAGGCAAAGGTAACACAAATTTGCTAACTTCAATGTAGCACGTGTCTTCTATAGCGTGAAGAATTTCGTTTTATTCTTTCAGCTCCCCGGAAGACAAAAAGACCTTTCTATCCATCACAGGGGAGTGGAACGGACAAATGTTTGCCAAATTTCCTGACCGAGAGGTAAACACCATTCTTTTATGGACGTGAGTTAGTGCAAGCTTCTTGCAGTTCATGAAATATCTTAGGTCTGTCATGATATTTAACAACTATTCACCAAAGTGGAGGTAAATATCCAACGCTAGCCACCGACATTGAGGTGAATAGTTGTTTTAGTATATACTTAAACAGTGAGATAATATACACCACAAAAAATTAATTTGGATGATTTCTTCGCTTGTCACGGCCGCAAACCGGGACGCCATTTTCTCTCGAGTTGCTCGGAGGTAAATAGCACAGGATATTCGGAGTTTGACTAGCCAGTCAGCGCGCGCGTTTAACACTACCCACTGTTTCGTTGTTTGTATTTTGACTCGCCTTACGGGCTCGTCAAAATACGGTGCAACTCGTAAAAATACCCAGCGATACTACACAACAAAACGTCTAATAAGATATATGTATTGTTCAAATAAACGCCAGGAGGCGAGGCTCATTGGTTAAGATAAACGCGCGCTTTTTTTTCCGTAGGGAATTAGCCTGCAGAACAGGCGTAATTTTTTTGCGTATTTAAGGAGAACATTGGCGAAAGCGAGGCGAGCGCGAAGCGCGAGTTGCGTGCGAGGGGAGGATCGCTAAAAAACGCCTGTTTTGCAGGCTAGTAGGGAATGTCATCTCGCACACCAATAACAAGTCATAGGCTGAACTAGGGAATATAGTCAGTTTGAACCAAGAAACAACAAGAATGGATCTAAACATAACTTATAAAACTACCCAGGTGAAACAGCTTGAAATTTGATTTAAAGCTGAACATCAGCTTCGTTTAAATGTGGGTTTATCCACATAAAGGACTGGGCACTAGCTGCCTTCCGTGATTCCATTTGGCAGTGAACAAATCGTGATTCCTTTCGCGCCTTGTTCCGAGCTTTTGTGTGTCCTTCAACAGACATTAGTTGAACTTGTGTTGATCTGGTTACTTTCCCATGCCTATGTAACAGATGAACGTGTGAATTTTGTGTTGCCAATTGACTTGTCATTCTCGGCCGCAACATTATATCATCTACTCTACATTTTGTCAAAATGAACCTGCCCTGCAGTGAACAGCTGTCAGCCAAATGCATTGTTTTTCTGATCAGTATTTTTACTTTGACTTCAGGAACCTGAATTGTTTATTGATACGACAACCATGCCCACCGTGATGAAAATGGTCAAGAGGATTTCCAAACAGCAAGAAAACGAATCCAGACGGTTAGCGTCACAATTAACTTTGTTCAGTCTGCAGTTATTTTGCATCTTAAATGTCTTTGTTGTTTTATTTTCTGTTGCTGCACAGATTATGGAAAGATGTTACGATTAGCTTAAAAGAAGACGATGTAGAAAAAGCTACTGCCTCCAAACACAAGGTATTGTTATTTGTTTCCTGCTGTGGGAGGCGCGGTTACCTAATGGTTAGCGCGCTGGACTGGGTTCAAGGTTAGCCGTGGTCAGTGCGTTGTTATCTTATACCCCATTCACACCAACTAACCATGTTTAATTAAACCAGGTTTAGAAAAATGAAAACTATTAAAGAAAAACTGCAACTCAGGCTTTTATGCAGGATTTAGATGAACTTAAACAATTTGTTTTAAATTTGTGTAGAATTTGAAGTAAAAAATTATCAGTAAAACGCTTTTATAAAGAAAGCAATTTTAAACCGTGTTTAACTAAACAGCTTTTAAACATGTTTAAGCTTTGGTGTGAACGGGGCATGAGTCAAGGCACTTTACTCCGATAGTGCCTTCTCCATCCAGACTCTGGCAATGTCATGTTGACGGTTCCCAGCAGAACATTGTTTAAGAGCTGAAATCAAAGGCTTTCCACGGATCCTACAAACCGCAAACGACGTTTCTCACTCCCCGAAACCAAAGACAGCTAATTTTGGGTGTATCTTATTAACTAGCTCCCAGGGCGCATTTCGCCTTCACCAAGGGATAAATCATGCGCGACACAGGCGTGACGCAAATTCCTGAGAAGTCATCCATCCACAAGAATGCGGCTTTTAAAATAGATCGTCAGAAATATAACATGGCTGCCTTTTTTGTAGTTAGAGGAACGTCAGCGAGCTGAAGCAAGAGAGAGAAAAGAAAAAGGACTGACTTGGGAAACTAAGGTGAGCAGTTCTCTAAAAACTGAATGAAGAACCAGGTTAAGTGAATTCCACACTGCTATCAGTCCAGTAACGGATTCTACATTAATAAAAGTGAGTTTTCCAGTTTATTTAAGTTCTGATTTATCTGTTCGGTCCAGCTAATGGGGTATTTTTGTTATTATTTTGGTAGTTATTCCATGAAGTTGGAGAAAACTGGGTTTATGACAAGCCACTAATAAAGAGACTACCCAATTCAAGTCGTCCTAAATGTAAATGATTCTCGGATGAGGGAGCAGTGGCCTGGTGCTTTTGCCGTTCTTACATGTCAATCTCCTGCAAACCGCGTGAGAAAAATAAGTTTAATGGTCTTAGCGTCAGTCCAAATAGAGGCACCGGCAAACCGAAACTGAAAACGGCGAATTGAAAAGGATTAAGATGATGAAGAATCAGACTTTTACATGTTAACCTTCTAAAACTAACCATCGATTTTGCCGCTGCTCGATAACTGATTGCAGCATAGGTGTTTAAAGGAGTTAATAGTTCTGAGAAGACAGGTATATCGTTGCGTCTTAGGTAAGTAATCATAGCAAAACCAAGGGTCGACTCCATTCTTTTCCGCGCGTCACAAACCGGACGTTTTACCACTATCCTTTATGTTTGATCGTGTTGATCCCTTATGCAATAGCTGTTAAATATATCAGGACTTGAATAGGTATAGTAGTTTAACTACATTCTACAGAAAGGCTAGAGTAGAGGATTTTAATCTGTGATTACACCTAGCACTATCTTGAATTGGAGGCATCAAGTCGCTACTGTACTGACTTAAGTTTTTTGATAGCGGCTGAGGAAACAAATTTATCTTCAAGTGAAATATTCATATTTATATAACGGGGGTTGGGAAATATTTCCGGCACGCCTTTAATGGCCGACATTAAAGTGTCAAGACAATTGTTGAGATTAAAAATCGTAGGTAGGTAGAACTTTGAAATGGTTTTGTATAATTAAGGCTATCTGAAATAAAACTATTTATCTTAAGTTTGGTTTGTGTGTAGATGTTTGTCTTTTAGTATGTTTTATTGTAGAAGTTGTGTTTATTTATACAGTTTTAACTTTTTCAACCTTTCCCAAGAATATTCTTTTGTTTCTACAATCTAAGTAAACACAATTTGGGTTCAAGTTATCGGAGTAGAATTTTTTTTTCAAAATGTATATAAATTTCCTTGGCGTAATCTTAGAATTTCACGATCTAAATTGCCAGCGGTTTGTGTTTTTTTCGTAGCGAAACTGCGAGTGTGAGCGGCGAAGCCGCGATCGAGATCCTCTCCTGGCGAGGATCTTGATTCGCAGCTTGGCTACGAGGAAAAGAACCCCTCCGGCATCAAGGGTATCAGCGACAGAGACAGTGTGAAGAATTGACTAGCTTCAGTATTGAGACAAAAGTTCTATTTGATTGTTTGTTTTTCTGAGTGTGCTTTCCTTGTGAAATAACAAGTGCTGCCTGGTAATGTGATATGTACGTTTTCAATTTGACACCAATCAAAAGAGTCTACAGGGAGCTCTTAATAGTGTGTTATAGAGCGTTGGACAGCTTTGTCTTGGTGACCTGTTAGAGCGGCGTGGAACATGGTTCTTTTTATCCTGGTGCACTTTGCTGCGCTTTGTTCCGTGGTCTTCACGCACAAAGACTCGCTGGATAAAGGTAGCATTCAGACATCCTTTGAACTTCGTGATGTGGAAAGAAGCGATGGAAGTGGTATCGTGTCAAGTTTTCAGAAAACGTTGCGATGTGTGAACTCTGAACCATCCAACCTGAAGCTTGCAGCTTTCAACGTACGGACATTTGGTACAAAGAAAATGTCAACCCCAGGAGTGCCAGAAGTTCTGGTTAAGGTTAGAAGTGTGTATTTTAGATGAGTTTGACGTTTCAAATCTCAGGAGAAGTCTATTGTAGTTACACATATCTTTTGCTGTGTTTCGACGGCAAACCTGGCGACTTGGGTCGAGCCATGATCGGTATTTTGGCGAAATCTTCTTTGAGAAAAACTACGAGAAACAACGGTACGGTTTTTATCTTTAATGTGGACTGTTTGCGTGGACGATATCGTCAGCTGGAATTTAATTTAAAATTCTGGTTATGAGATGGCGATGATTGTTACTTGACAGTACATTCACTGACGTCTCTTCAAACAGGTCTACTGGGTAGAATCGGCTTGATATAATTTTCACATTGTCTGTGGATATTACCAATTTTGTAAAATTTTGGTGTTTGTGTTGTTTGGTTTAACTGCACCAGTATGCATGTTGCTATTCACCATCACCCACACATTTCCGAAGCAAAAAAGATGAAAAGAATTCTCACGTGAAAACAACACGCAGTTGCCAGTGGTTAAGTTTCGCGCAAACGAGGCTTTGTTGTGACGTAATCATGCATGAGACTAATGAGTAACAGTGCAGCAGGACTTATCGTTTTTGTGTCTTTACTGCAGCGCAGGTGTTTTGAGACAAAATTATCGTTAAACGGTAAGCGAGAAGGCGCAATGCCTTTTTCAGCTCGAGCTCTGAAAGAACATTTTCTTTGACGTTGATATTGTGGTAAAAACAAATCGAATGTTAAGCGTTGTCTGTACTCTTATCGACAACGATACGCGTCATCAGAGTGGTCAAAATTTGTTGTGGACTCACGAGGGGGATAAAAGTAGAGACCATGCTAAACCACATTCGATTTGTTAAGTCTAACGTAGTCGATTCAAAATAACCATGTCCAGACTAAACAAGCTGCCGATATGCTGCTTAATAATATACATGAAAACATTACTCGATTCTGATTGGCTGAGAGCAGTGCAGTTCAAGTGTAACACCAGTGCAAAAAGTGTAACACCGGTGCAAAAAGTGTAACACCAGTGCAAATTACACATTATAATTCTAGATTATGATTGACTGAAATACAAAAGGAAATTTTCTAAGACAGTGATATCACGCAAAATTATGATGAAAAGTTTGTGCAGAAGCTTCGAATGACAAAAAATGGCTTCAAGAAAGATCTTCCGGCACTTGTTCTGTTGCTTATATTCAGCGAGTTGTAGGCTCAGACTCCAAATTTACGAACTATTTAATGAACTTACCGCGTAATTACGGAACGTACGATAAACGGCGAATCATAATGCCTGAAAGCGGTGAAGAAACTAGACTCAAATGTCTAAAAACAGCAGCAAGGATGACCTAAAATCTCAAACCCGGCAAGAGAGCACAACAAAGATGAAAATTTGGTAAATTACGACAACGAAGTTCAAATGTACGCGTGAGCACATTTTGGGCCAGGATTGGCTAATTATAATCACCTGAGATTAAGCGCGCGAACTCAGTGCGCGCGGACAAAACTGAGAGGTGAGTTCAGAGTTCTCAAAGTTCTAAGCATCGATCCTCCACGCAAATTTTTTCATGTTTATATTATTAATAAGTAATCATACGGTTTTTCTCGTTCAATTTGGGATTAATTTGCACTTGTGACAACAACAACAACAACAACAACAAATAAACTTTATTAATAATAACACTTAAAACGGAGAACATGCACAACTCGCATATAGCGTAAGCTAGTCGAGGCGAGTTGTGCAGGAAGAAAAAAAATAAAAAATAAAAATAAATGAGTTTTTCAAAAAGCTGAAATTGCTCTCGCCGAAGGGGCTCGTGCAATTTCGACTTTTTGAAAAACTCACTCATGCAACTCGAAGCCGTATGATTACCTATACTAAGTGTACCAAAAAAGTACGATAAGGTTTTTTTCCGTAACCAATTCAACTGAAATGCGGTTAGGGTATATTTTTATGGCATTCGTGTTGCGCTGTCTTCTGTTTTTAATTTGTTTTGACTTTCGTGATGTTTGCAGATCATTCTTCGTTATGACATCATTCTCATTCAGGAGATTAGAGACTCCTCTGGTAAAGCAATCATGGATTTGTTATCTTTGGTAAACAAGTGAGTCCAGCAAGTCACAAGTCAGTGTAACTGCATTCCAATTACGCCTGTTTTATGTTAACTTTATTGATTGCCTCTGAATGCAGGGTTTGCGAGAATTCGACCAACAATCTTTATAGTATCACCATCAGTCCACGACTTGGAAGAACATCCAGCAAAGAGCAATACGCATTCTTATATAGGTTAGTCCAGCGTTTACAAAGTTGACTATACTTATTGTGCGGCTGACTTGAATTAATACACTAGCGTCAGAATTCTTTGCTAAAGCTCAACACCTACAATCTTAAAATGTGTCTCTGAAGGCTACAGTATAATAGAGACGGGTAGCAATGTAGTCACTGTACATTATTTTTGTTTGGTTTTGATTACCACAGGAAGAACGTTTTATCTGTTACACATACTCATGTTTATGACGACGGCAATGAAAACCTACAAAATGATACGTTTGAAAGGGAACCATACATTGTGCACTTCACCTCCACGAGAACCAGTAAGTAGAAATTCCAGGTAGCCATTTAAGACATTTCTTGTCATTAGATAGGTAAGAAACAGACTATCATAATCGTAAAACATTGATCATGTTTAAATATAGGATTTAACTTGCTTGGTTGCTTACTTAAAATCATGTAGTGTTGTTCATTGTTACAAGACCTTTTCACCACGCATGACGGTAACTTAATTAACTCAAAAATGCTGGTTTTTCTGTTTTTAAAAATTGTCAAATAGCCCTAAAAGAGATTGAACTGAAATTGAGCTAATCGTGTCGTCGGTGATTTCCATATTTTTAGGGATTTCCGAGTTTGTCCTGGTTGCCATCCACACATCCCCATCTAAAGCTAATCAGGAAATCCAGCAGCTTGTTGCTGTATATGATGACGTCATCAAGCAACTGAGCATTACAAATGTTATTATTCTGGGAGACTTGAACGCCGCTTGTAGTTACATGACTGACAGAGATTGGAAGACCAATCATTTGGCTAATGATAATCGCTTTCATTGGCTTATTTCTGATTGTGTGGACACGACAGTGAATGGAGGACTCTGTGCATATGACAGGTGGGCTTTTTTTATTTTTTCGTGACGTCATGTTCTTTCCCAATGCTTTTCGTTCTCATGAAAACCATGTCGCTGATCAGTTCGGAGCGAGGGCTCTAACTAAGAGCAGGAATATCTTTGGTTTGTTAAAATTTCACATAAAATGAAACTTGCACCTTTCCATGTAATGATGTAATTTTGGTTGTGTTGTAACAGTAACAGTCATCAACAGTCCATTACGTGAGAGAGGTGTTGTCTTCGTCGTCCCATGCTCGACTCATTTATAGTATCTATTTAGTCACTTT
>JAHPZR010037034.1:0-7500 GCA_019787425.1 Platygyra sinensis
TGCACCGTATTTTGACGAGCCCGTAAGGCGAGTCAAAATACAAACAACGAAACAGTGGGTAGTGTTAAACGCGCGCGCTGACTGGCTAGTCAAACTCCGAATATCCTGTGCTATTTACCTCCGAGCAACTCGAGAGAAAATGGCGTCCCTATTTGCGGCCGTGACAAGCGAAGAAATCATCCAAATTAATTTTTTGTGGTGTATATTATCTCATTGTTTAAGTATATACTAAAACAACTATTCACCTCAATGTCGGTGGCTAGCGTTGGATATTTACCTCCACTTTGGTGAATAGTTGTTAAATATCAGGACAGACCTAAGATATTTCATGAACTGCAAGAAGCTTGCACTAACTCACGTCCATAAAAGAATGGTGTTTACCTCTCGGTCAGGAAATTTGGCAAACATTTGTCCGTTCCACTCCCCTGTGATGGATAGAAAGGTCTTTTTGTCTTCCGGGGAGCTGAAAGAATAAAACGAAATTCTTCACGCTATAGAAGACACGTGCTACATTGAAGTTAGCAAATTTGTGTTACCTTTGCCTCATGATTATTATACTCACATTATTTCACAGGTGATCCGATGTTTCTTTCCACCGTAAAACGGCTGAAATTGCACAAGATTGCCATAAAAATTAACAGATTTAAAAGGAAAACTGAAGCCACTAGGTGACGCAAACTTGACGTAATGCAAGCGAAATCTAGCCTTCATAGGCTGGTCACACGTTTCCTTCCCACGGAACGCGTGACAAGCCTATGAACGTCTGCCTGGGAGGAGGCTAAGCGAAATCATGTCAGGCAAACATTGATTATAATCCACTTACACGACAATGAAACTGTATATTTGCTTGATATCCAGTCTTAGAGCACGTGATATTCGTTTTTCCTCCTATTTCTATCCAAGGAACTGTTAAAATGGATCTACAACAACAAAATACCATCTGTAAGTCTATATAACTACACAGTCAGTCTACATCTGCCAGTCCATGTAAAGCTTCTCAAGGCTACAATATGTGTATAAAAGACAGTTGTGGCCAGTCTTTATAGCTTGGCCGCGAGCACTCAGTAAGTAATGTCAGTGTTGTTGGGATCACAGGTTACCGTCACCTTCCATAGCCATTCGGGAATGTTAACACATAGTCCTCATCATATGGCAAAACAGAAACACAGCCTGCAATAAGAACACAACAGGTTGAACAAAGTGTAATTATACTATCTTTACTGAACACATGGAGTAAGCGAGCAAACTGTCCATAAATCAGGTGCCTAAAAAAATCCAGAAAAAGAGTTCAAATGTAAGGGTATATAAAGCACATTTGTTACCTTGTCCAATGTTTTTCTACTCCAACTGACAATCCTAAAAACTTTGACTTGGTCCAAATATGCGCGTTGAACGATATCTGTTTTTTGAAGTTCTCTGCATAGAACGCAGAAACTAACAAGAAAGATAAAGAGAGAGTAATTGAAACTGAAATAAAATTGCATGCGTTGGAGGAAATGTGAAAAGTTTTGAACCTATTTTACAAAATAGCTTTATGTCACGTGATTTTGTTGGATTAGCACTCACTTGGAGGATGATGGGATACCTGCTCAGCAAGAAAAGTGACGTCATCTTCAGAAGCCCAAGGCACTGGACCATCCACTTGACATTTCTAAATAATAACGGAAAACGTTGTTGGTAACCTGTCTTCCTTTAATATCGCAATCTTCCGTGTTTTTTTTACATTTTTTTTCGAGATAATTCAAGCTAAGTCACAAAAAGCACGTCCTCGACTAAGCGATTAGCCTTGTCACCCGGATCCCTGAGAAAAGATATTACTGTCTTAGCTCACCTCTGTTCTTGACGCTTCACATTCAGGCAAAACCCAGAAACAACGGAACGTCTCTCCCAATATAGGATTGTACGGCTTCTTTGCTACAGAACCCTGTAAAATAAAATCACAACATCTATTTAAGATCATTACAACAAAGAAACTGGGACAACTACAAATTAGTCAATGAAGAACAATGTGGTGTCACGCGATAAACAGTTAAAAGCGTTTTACAAAGCACTTTCCACTGAAACAATGATTTGCAACAAGTGTGGGTCACGTTGTTTACCAGCATGACATGATGGCGTACAACAAAGAAATTGGGACAACTACGAATTAGTCAATAAAGAACAATGTGGTGTCAGGTGGTAACAGTATAAAGCGTTTTACAAAGCACGTTCCACTGAAACAATGATTTGCAACTAGTGTGGGTCACGCTGTTTACCAACATGACATGATGGCGACAACCTCTCAGGAAGATTCACAAAGTTCTCAGGCTTTTCTCTGATTGGATAATAAGAATCAGGAAATGTTCGAAGAAGAACAAGCAACATACCTTACGTCCAGCATGGAAAGCAGACAGATACCATCTTACGACTGCTACCATACGATCTTTAGGATCGGAGTAGTTCACGATACTGCAAACATACAATCAGCACAGAGAACACATTGAAATAGGTTATGAAAAACACGCTTGATAAAGACTAAAAAACACTAAAGAACGCTTTTCCAAGGACAATTCAGCAGCACTTACAGGAATCATTGCCCTCGGAATCATATGAGAGGGGGTAGGTGGGAACAAAAACCTACATAATACTGACGACTCCATGAGGGAGGAGAGATTGTCTCTGCTGTTAGGTACTGGAGCTGATTTAACTCCCCAAATCTATTTTATCAGAGTTCAAATGTGTTTTCTCCAAATGCAGGATGCATATCCAAGTGAATATTAATTTTTACTCTTAGTCTCAAGTATTCAACGAGACAACCCAGCGTTTTTAATTTCTAGGACTTTTTCAGGCTTGTGTGAACCATGAAAAAGACTGAGACTTGCCTGCCTGAATTTAATAATTAACTATAGAATTCCGGGTTTAATTTGACGAGAAACGGCACATTTTGTTCAAAATAAGACAACCATTATCCTACATGGCAACGCTCGACGAACTACTATTTTTTGCGCGAAATTAGAAGCTTGGAGACACAAGATGTTTCATATTTTTCACTTTTTGCAATGTGTTATGGTTTTGGAATTGTAAATCCCCTTTCATGAGTATTTAATGTAATCTCCAATGAGGAAAGTTGATTGATTTCAATCCCTTTCCTCTCAACTTACATTGGCGTGAGGACAGTAAAGTTTTTCTCGCCTGCTGAATCCTGATTGGTCAATTCAAATTTCCCGCGCGTCAGCCGTATGCAAGGTGAACGTTAAACCCGGGAGGGGGGGGGGATTACTCCATTATTTGGGCTATACGGGGACGTGCTGCTGGATAGGGTATGGTTTTTTTGGCCTCGCTGTCCTAAACACGGTATGGCATTACGAGCCGAGAGACTTCAACCCAGACTGCGAGCAGTCTCTTTCTTTTCTTAACCTACGACCCGGAGCCTGCGAGAAGTTGAAAGAGCATGCGATCCAGCGGCAGAAAGGCGACGCATTTTTTTCCTGATTTGCGCAATGTCAACTGAGTAAACTGACATATGGTAGGTCTAGTTTCTTTGTCTTGGATAACGCGATGAAAGAAAGATGTCACTGTGTCGCGCAGACATGAGGGAATCCCGCTGGTATATATATTGTTTAGGGATATTTTTCTCTGTAAAGGTTCTATTAGTGCTTTAATCAAAATAAAATTAACCTCAAAAATAAGTTCCTCTTATTCATTATACAAAAATTGAAGAAATCATTTGCCACGTTAATTTAGAGCTTATATGCTTGACGGCTTTTTGTTTAGTTTAAGAGTAGAGACGCAACAACTTGGTTTTAGACGCATCGAGCATGATTTCTTCAATTTGAATGGCTTATTAAACAGTGTAAATTCCTGTAAAACCAGCGAGTGTGCATTTTGTTGCTTGTCCTAAACAGGGTCTTAAAATGGAGGTTGTTGTCCTACACAGGGTAGGGTTTTTAGCCTAATTTTGTCCAAAAAAGGGTCAGGATCTCAAACCCTCGGCGGCACCCCTGTACCCAAAAATTGGTCAAGTACCCCCCCCCCCTTCTTCTCCCACCGGGACCTTAAACAATTACAGAAAGCATACACGCCCGGGGGGGATAATCCCAGAAAAATTGGATGGGGGTGTGCGGCCCGCTTCCCAAAACCCTTACCCTATTTATGACCAAAATCTGCGATATTCCCTACCCTATTTATGACCTGACCAAAAATTCGAAACCCTATTTAGGACCTGAACCTTACATCAAAATCCTGTTTCAGACGTGCGTTATAATTGGATCCCTAGCTCAGACCAAAGTTAAGTTACCGTAAACATAATTTGTGAAGGACTTTTGTTAATTTTCTTTTGGTTTCTTAAAAATATACCAATATTGAGGCTAGAGTACAAAAACCATACCCTATTTATGACCAAAATGGCCAAAATCAGCCAAAATTGATACCCTATTTATGACTAAAACGGTTGAAAAACCATACCCTTTGGCACATACCTATATAGCCCATATAAGGGAGTACCCCCCCCCCCCCCCCGGGCATACACGGGACGGAACAAAATTGAACAGGCCATTATTGACACGATGACAACATAAGATACAGCTATCTCAGTAACGAAACGGTGAAAACTTCAGAAAACAATTCAATAACTTACTCAACAAAGAGATCAGGATGTGCAAAGAAATCTGCGTACATTTCCAACAAAGATCGTCTCTCAAGAATGAACGTTGGTAAAACAACCTACAGAGAAGATCAGACAGCATGGTGTCAGTCAAACTGACAATGGTATAGAAATCACGTCTTTCGTTCTTTGGTTTGTTCGTTCACTCATTCATTTATGAATTCTTATTTCTTTCTTTCATTATAAGTCATTCACTCATTATCCGTTTATTTATTTATTTATTTATTTATTTGTTTGTTTGTTTACTTGTTTATTATTTATTTATTTATCTGTTCAATGCAAATGTACAAGCGACATTATCCGTTCAATACTTAGTTCACATTACCTTTGTCAAGTCCATTCCAAGACGCACTTGAGATAATAAATGTGTGATAACACTGCTGTGTTTGTCAATTGCATCAACTACAAAAATAACAAGGTTCAATGTTAGGATTTCACCACTGCGATGAATCAAAATCTCTTAATTTCAAAGCTGTACAAAATTTGCTTCTCCCAACAGGAGGCTGGAAAAGTCTTCACAAAAACTAGCTATGGAAAGCCTTTGGTCAAGGAGCACTCAAAAATTTGTTATTGCATGTACGTCTCGGCTTTATTAGAGTCAACCTTACCTTGATTTGTTTTCGCCATTTCTACTGCAAATTCGTGATGAAATGTTTTTAAAATTTTGAAATTTGTCGCCGTGGCGTGGCTTATGACGTCAAGAGTTATGAAGATCACATTAACCAAACGACAGAAAATATGTCTGCTGACACCTCTATAAACCTTTATTAACCCCTGTTTAAGTGTTACCAATGACAATTTCAACTAATAAACTAATAAGCTTGTTTAAAGAGAACACTAATAAAAATACCTTTATATATGATTGTCAGTTTTCGGAACTATGAAAGCTACCGGTATGCGAGGCAGTCGCGGATCATACTTATCCTGCCTTGGTACACATGTGATCGCAAATACTCGACTTTGATTCTGTAAAAGCAGAACTCTGATTCCTCGAAAAAATGTAATCTACGACAAAGGTGATCCTTAGAAGACAATGATCACTGATAGGGTTTCTTCAGACTGTGTTTTGGTACGTGAAGTACTCCGACCTGCTTTTGAGTTCTTTCGAGTAATTTCTTCTGTAAACACAGAGAGGAAAGGGAAGAACACATCCTTGACATGTTGACATTAAGGATTGTTCCGGTAAAAGTTTGAATGCGAGATTTAACATCTGACCCACCACCGGTGTTGTATTTATATATGGAAGCCTCTCGATCCGTAGCTACCCATCACACATGCAACGAAATACCAAACCTTTACTGTCAGTAGCTGTTTTACAAACATATTTTCACTCTGAAGCGGTTATATATTCGACTTTCCGATGTTGAATCCTTCCTCGGTTTTCATACCATCTTGGTATTGGGCAGGACAATATATATACATGCACATAGCGTGTGTCCGCTTAAAGGAGCACTGTCACAGGAGTTTTGCTGTTTTCAGCTTCATTCGTTGCTAAAATCTTTACCTGGTACCTTTACTCGTTCCCAAAATGTTCAAATGGACTAACAGAAACATATCAAACGAATGGTGGCTCAGAGAGCAAACCATAATGAATTTCTGGCAATTTTTTTCAAATTTCAATCAATTTCCATCCTCGCCATGCTAAGTGATAGGCAGCAATAAATGGTTTTAGTGTAGTGATAAAGTCCTAGGTAACAACACTGCATCATTATTTTTGGGTTTCCACTGATGCAGGAACATATTTCGGCATTGTAAAGTGATGCTAAAATACCGTGACAGTGCCCCTTTAAGCATGAAACCTTAGCGCTCTAGCATACGTGTCTGTTAGTTTATGACCCCGGGTCATGTTGACTTTCCGCCACGTCACGAACGTAAATGATAATGTATTCCATAAGCATCACAACAATTTAAACATTTGTTGATTTCTTTCATGTTGTCTTATTTGGTAAATAGAATTACTAAAGTATGCTGTTGTCATTTTCCTCTAAAATATGAAACAGAAAGGCGCAAGGACGGCTGAGCCTGATACTCACTACTGCATATCATCGCTTAAACTTCCCAGTCGTCGTGAAAAACGAATGAAGTGTTCTTCCTTCCCTTCAAAGCTGCCCCAAATTAAACAAGTTGAACAGGCAACAGGATAATATATTACGAATTAATAGCTCTTTCTAATCTTGCCAAGAGAAGCACTGGTATCCTCTTTGTAAAGTTGGCTAATTACATGAAGTCAGATTTTCTGTTAAGCTCATATTATGCTCATTAACTTGGATCCTAGATCCTGTGCGCATTTGTAGACCCGACACGCGTACTCGAGAGATCAGCGGAAATAAAGCCTGAAAACAGAAATTAAATAAAAGCGTTTGTTTTATTTATTTCTTCGAGTGCACCCTGGAGGATAATTTGACAGCTAAACTGATGACGTTTCGTCATCAACATCCTCGGAATCCTTTTTAGAGTTTTTCATTAACTTTTTATTGTTATTACAGTGTCACGCATCATTTTTCAATTTTTTCTCATCCTTGATTTGTACCCGAGACGACGAGCATTCCCAACCTTTTGAGATAGGAGTGCCGTTTTACAGTCGCTTGCTACTTGTCAAGTTAGTCATATTTGAGAGGTAGAAGGTATAACTATTTTTTCATTGTAAGGAAAATACTTATCAGGACTTATGGCCGTCATTTAGCGATTCGATTCGATTCACATTATTTCACCACATTACGTGATATTGTGCAAAATCAATCGATATAAACGAATGATTTAAGGCTCCAGACGATTTCTTTAACACAAGACTGTGAGGGACTCTACATTTCGGTTAATGGTTACTAGACAGAAAAAGAAAAAAAAACAATGAAGGAGAA
>JAHPZR010037034.1:12500-27446 GCA_019787425.1 Platygyra sinensis
AATGAGCATAATATGAGCTTAACAGAAAATCTGACTTCATGTAATTAGCCAACTTTACAAAGAGGATACCAGTGCTTCTCTTGGCAAGATTAGAAAGAGCTATTAATTCGTAATATATTATCCTGTTGCCTGTTCAACTTGTTTAATTTGGGGCAGCTTTGAAGGGAAGGAAGAACACTTCATTCGTTTTTCACGACGACTGGGAAGTTTAAGCGATGATATGCAGTAGTGAGTATCAGGCTCAGCCGTCCTTGC
This sequence comes from Platygyra sinensis, assembly GCA_019787425.1. Lineage (NCBI taxonomy): Eukaryota > Metazoa > Cnidaria > Anthozoa > Scleractinia > Merulinidae > Platygyra > Platygyra sinensis. Next base: position 12,756 of record JAHPZR010037034.1, read on the forward strand.
GCCTTTCTGTTTCATATTTTAGAGGAAAATGACAACAGCATACTTTAGTAATTCTATTTACCAAATAAGACAACATGAAAGAAATCAACAAATGTTTAAATTGTTGTGATGCTTATGGAATACATTATCATTTACGTTCGTGACGTGGCGGAAAGTCAACATGACCCGGGGTCATAAACTAACAGACACGTATGCTAGAGCGCTAAGGTTTCATGCTTAAAGGGGCACTGTCACGGTATTTTAGCATCACTTTACAATGCCGAAATATGTTCCTGCATCAGTGGAAACCCAAAAATAATGATGCAGTGTTGTTACCTAGGACTTTATCACTACACTAAAACCATTTATTGCTGCCTATCACTTAGCATGGCGAGGATGGAAATTGATTGAAATTTGAAAAAAATTGCCAGAAATTCATTATGGTTTGCTCTCTGAGCCACCATTCGTTTGATATGTTTCTGTTAGTCCATTTGAACATTTTGGGAACGAGTAAAGGTACCAGGTAAAGATTTTAGCAACGAATGAAGCTGAAAACAGCAAAACTCCTGTGACAGTGCTCCTTTAAGCGGACACACGCTATGTGCATGTATATATATTGTCCTGCCCAATACCAAGATGGTATGAAAACCGAGGAAGGATTCAACATCGGAAAGTCGAATATATAACCGCTTCAGAGTGAAAATATGTTTGTAAAACAGCTACTGACAGTAAAGGTTTGGTATTTCGTTGCATGTGTGATGGGTAGCTACGGATCGAGAGGCTTCCATATATAAATACAACACCGGTGGTGGGTCAGATGTTAAATCTCGCATTCAAACTTTTACCGGAACAATCCTTAATGTCAACATGTCAAGGATGTGTTCTTCCCTTTCCTCTCTGTGTTTACAGAAGAAATTACTCGAAAGAACTCAAAAGCAGGTCGGAGTACTTCACGTACCAAAACACAGTCTGAAGAAACCCTATCAGTGATCATTGTCTTCTAAGGATCACCTTTGTCGTAGATTACATTTTTTCGAGGAATCAGAGTTCTGCTTTTACAGAATCAAAGTCGAGTATTTGCGATCACATGTGTACCAAGGCAGGATAAGTATGATCCGCGACTGCCTCGCATACCGGTAGCTTTCATAGTTCCGAAAACTGACAATCATATATAAAGGTATTTTTATTAGTGTTCTCTTTAAACAAGCTTATTAGTTTATTAGTTGAAATTGTCATTGCTAACACTTAAACAGGGGTTAATAAAGGTTTATAGAGGTGTCAGCAGACATATTTTCTGTCGTTTGGTTAATGTGATCTTCATAACTCTTGACGTCATAAGCCACGCCACGGCGACAAATTTCAAAATTTTAAAAACATTTCATCACGAATTTGCAGTAGAAATGGCGAAAACAAATCAAGGTAAGGTTGACTCTAATAAAGCCGAGACGTACATGCAATAACAAATTTTTGAGTGCTCCTTGACCAAAGGCTTTCCATAGCTAGTTTTTGTGAAGACTTTTCCAGCCTCCTGTTGGGAGAAGCAAATTTTGTACAGCTTTGAAATTAAGAGATTTTGATTCATCGCAGTGGTGAAATCCTAACATTGAACCTTGTTATTTTTGTAGTTGATGCAATTGACAAACACAGCAGTGTTATCACACATTTATTATCTCAAGTGCGTCTTGGAATGGACTTGACAAAGGTAATGTGAACTAAGTATTGAACGGATAATGTCGCTTGTACATTTGCATTGAACAGATAAATAAATAAATAATAAACAAGTAAACAAACAAACAAATAAATAAATAAATAAATAAATAAACGGATAATGAGTGAATGACTTATAATGAAAGAAAGAAATAAGAATTCATAAATGAATGAGTGAACGAACAAACCAAAGAACGAAAGACGTGATTTCTATACCATTGTCAGTTTGACTGACACCATGCTGTCTGATCTTCTCTGTAGGTTGTTTTACCAACGTTCATTCTTGAGAGACGATCTTTGTTGGAAATGTACGCAGATTTCTTTGCACATCCTGATCTCTTTGTTGAGTAAGTTATTGAATTGTTTTCTGAAGTTTTCACCGTTTCGTTACTGAGATAGCTGTATCTTATGTTGTCATCGTGTCAATAATGGCCTGTTCAATTTTGTTCCGTCCCGTGTATGCCCGGGGGGGGGGGGGGGGTACTCCCTTATATGGGCTATATAGGTATGTGCCAAAGGGTATGGTTTTTCAACCGTTTTAGTCATAAATAGGGTATCAATTTTGGCTGATTTTGGCCATTTTGGTCATAAATAGGGTATGGTTTTTGTACTCTAGCCTCAATATTGGTATATTTTTAAGAAACCAAAAGAAAATTAACAAAAGTCCTTCACAAATTATGTTTACGGTAACTTAACTTTGGTCTGAGCTAGGGATCCAATTATAACGCACGTCTGAAACAGGATTTTGATGTAAGGTTCAGGTCCTAAATAGGGTTTCGAATTTTTGGTCAGGTCATAAATAGGGTAGGGAATATCGCAGATTTTGGTCATAAATAGGGTAAGGGTTTTGGGAAGCGGGCCGCACACCCCCATCCAATTTTTCTGGGATTATCCCCCCCGGGCGTGTATGCTTTCTGTAATTGTTTAAGGTCCCGGTGGGAGAAGAAGGGGGGGGGGGTACTTGACCAATTTTTGGGTACAGGGGTGCCGCCGAGGGTTTGAGATCCTGACCCTTTTTTGGACAAAATTAGGCTAAAAACCCTACCCTGTGTAGGACAACAACCTCCATTTTAAGACCCTGTTTAGGACAAGCAACAAAATGCACACTCGCTGGTTTTACAGGAATTTACACTGTTTAATAAGCCATTCAAATTGAAGAAATCATGCTCGATGCGTCTAAAACCAAGTTGTTGCGTCTCTACTCTTAAACTAAACAAAAAGCCGTCAAGCATATAAGCTCTAAATTAACGTGGCAAATGATTTCTTCAATTTTTGTATAATGAATAAGAGGAACTTATTTTTGAGGTTAATTTTATTTTGATTAAAGCACTAATAGAACCTTTACAGAGAAAAATATCCCTAAACAATATATATACCAGCGGGATTCCCTCATGTCTGCGCGACACAGTGACATCTTTCTTTCATCGCGTTATCCAAGACAAAGAAACTAGACCTACCATATGTCAGTTTACTCAGTTGACATTGCGCAAATCAGGAAAAAAATGCGTCGCCTTTCTGCCGCTGGATCGCATGCTCTTTCAACTTCTCGCAGGCTCCGGGTCGTAGGTTAAGAAAAGAAAGAGACTGCTCGCAGTCTGGGTTGAAGTCTCTCGGCTCGTAATGCCATACCGTGTTTAGGACAGCGAGGCCAAAAAAACCATACCCTATCCAGCAGCACGTCCCCGTATAGCCCAAATAATGGAGTAATCCCCCCCCCCTCCCGGGTTTAACGTTCACCTTGCATACGGCTGACGCGCGGGAAATTTGAATTGACCAATCAGGATTCAGCAGGCGAGAAAAACTTTACTGTCCTCACGCCAATGTAAGTTGAGAGGAAAGGGATTGAAATCAATCAACTTTCCTCATTGGAGATTACATTAAATACTCATGAAAGGGGATTTACAATTCCAAAACCATAACACATTGCAAAAAGTGAAAAATATGAAACATCTTGTGTCTCCAAGCTTCTAATTTCGCGCAAAAAATAGTAGTTCGTCGAGCGTTGCCATGTAGGATAATGGTTGTCTTATTTTGAACAAAATGTGCCGTTTCTCGTCAAATTAAACCCGGAATTCTATAGTTAATTATTAAATTCAGGCAGGCAAGTCTCAGTCTTTTTCATGGTTCACACAAGCCTGAAAAAGTCCTAGAAATTAAAAACGCTGGGTTGTCTCGTTGAATACTTGAGACTAAGAGTAAAAATTAATATTCACTTGGATATGCATCCTGCATTTGGAGAAACACATTTGAACTCTGATAAAATAGATTTGGGGAGTTAAATCAGCTCCAGTACCTAACAGCAGAGACAATCTCTCCTCCCTCATGGAGTCGTCAGTATTATGTAGGTTTTTGTTCCCACCTACCCCCTCTCATATGATTCCGAGGGCAATGATTCCTGTAAGTGCTGCTGAATTGTCCTTGGAAAAGCGTTCTTTAGTGTTTTTTAGTCTTTATCAAGCGTGTTTTTCATAACCTATTTCAATGTGTTCTCTGTGCTGATTGTATGTTTGCAGTATCGTGAACTACTCCGATCCTAAAGATCGTATGGTAGCAGTCGTAAGATGGTATCTGTCTGCTTTCCATGCTGGACGTAAGGTATGTTGCTTGTTCTTCTTCGAACATTTCCTGATTCTTATTATCCAATCAGAGAAAAGCCTGAGAACTTTGTGAATCTTCCTGAGAGGTTGTCGCCATCATGTCATGTTGGTAAACAGCGTGACCCACACTAGTTGCAAATCATTGTTTCAGTGGAACGTGCTTTGTAAAACGCTTTATACTGTTACCACCTGACACCACATTGTTCTTTATTGACTAATTCGTAGTTGTCCCAATTTCTTTGTTGTACGCCATCATGTCATGCTGGTAAACAACGTGACCCACACTTGTTGCAAATCATTGTTTCAGTGGAAAGTGCTTTGTAAAACGCTTTTAACTGTTTATCGCGTGACACCACATTGTTCTTCATTGACTAATTTGTAGTTGTCCCAGTTTCTTTGTTGTAATGATCTTAAATAGATGTTGTGATTTTATTTTACAGGGTTCTGTAGCAAAGAAGCCGTACAATCCTATATTGGGAGAGACGTTCCGTTGTTTCTGGGTTTTGCCTGAATGTGAAGCGTCAAGAACAGAGGTGAGCTAAGACAGTAATATCTTTTCTCAGGGATCCGGGTGACAAGGCTAATCGCTTAGTCGAGGACGTGCTTTTTGTGACTTAGCTTGAATTATCTCGAAAAAAATGTAAAAAAACACGGAAGATTGCGATATTAAAGGAAGACAGGTTACCAACAACGTTTTCCGTTATTATTTAGAAATGTCAAGTGGATGGTCCAGTGCCTTGGGCTTCTGAAGATGACGTCACTTTTCTTGCTGAGCAGGTATCCCATCATCCTCCAAGTGAGTGCTAATCCAACAAAATCACGTGACATAAAGCTATTTTGTAAAATAGGTTCAAAACTTTTCACATTTCCTCCAACGCATGCAATTTTATTTCAGTTTCAATTACTCTCTCTTTCTCTTTCTAATTGTTTAAGTATGCTAAGTGAAAAGGCACACAACAAACTATATTTTTTGTCCTCTTGAAATATAGTTTGTTGTGTGCCTTTTCACTTAGCATACTTAAACAATTAGAAAGAGAAAGAGAGAGATTTTTTTTAGTTAAATTTGTGGTCAAAATTTGTTTCTTTGTACACATGTGAAGGAATTTAGTTGCGTTCGACTCGCCTAGTTTCGAAACGCGCCCAGAAATAGCAAAGCTAATTCGCGTCGTGTCTGTTGGCTGCTTTCTTTTCAACGATTTGTTTCGCATGTTTTCCTGCTATCTCATGCTTGACTATAGTTGTGATAAATCTCTGGCAAACAAACAATTTCGTCCACAAATCCTTCCTGACGCCTAGACACGAGCCCGTGTTTACTGCGCAAATATTTACCGAAGACGAAGGCAAGCGATCCTTTCGCCTTCGCTGTGACAAAGACTGGGACAGTCAAACCGTCGTTCCGTATCGAGTCGCGATATCCGATGAAAATACCACTTGGTGAGATGTGGTCGAAGACAGGGACGATTTTGTTTTACATTTCTGGTTCATTGGTTTAACACGGATTCATTCGACTGAGGTGTGAAGTTAGAGTAGAATAGTGCAGTGATCTGTGATAAGCCTGTAACTACCTTTTAATTTGATTATCACAACGAACAGCGAGGTGCAGTGAAGACATCGAGTGCGCTTGAAGGTTAAACAGATCGAGGTGGAACGTTTGCGAGAAATCTTGAGACTTAAGTTAATAAACCACGGCAAGATCTCAGGGGAAGGGAATGACTAAATAGGGCTTAAACAGCTCACGGAATTTCTCGTGAGCGTAACTCGACTTCAGTATATGAGATAAGCGGTTGCTTTTTGCGTAAGGCGGAAAATAGTAGATGAACTGAAAAGCTGTTAGAGTCAATTTCTCTCCAGCAAATTCAGCAAAAGTGCATGAAGAGAAACAGCTCTGTATCCGTTGAAATCTGTGATTTTTGCTGCCACACATCAGTGCTCTAGAATACTGAAGCATGCAATGAGTTTAAGCTGAAGACGCAACAAGCATTTTGTCTCTCTCTGCTGATCTGCGTCAAATTAACACTGACGCACTCGATAGGAACCCGGTTCAAAATGCACGAAGTTGAACCGCAAACCAGTCAACTTGAACATCAGAAAGACACTAAACATGTGCAGTGAACTGGCGAATCTGCTGCGAGACGTTAAAGAACGAGTTGATACGAGTGAAGGATTCATCATAGAGTGTGGGTTTGGGTACAATTGTGTGTTGCGATCAAGGATATTGTTAAATTTGTAAGAGAATACTACAAAACTTTAGTTCTTAGACTAGTGCGTGTTTTCTGAGTTGAGAAAGCAACTTTATTTAATACGTGAAAGTTTTGACTGTTAGTATTGCACAGCACAGCAGAACAGTACATGTACAATTTATTTTACACAAGAGGCATAAAATCAAGATGCTTATCTTTCGTTGCCTCAAGGATGGTTCGAATGAAGTAATAACACAAGAAAGGTAAAATATAGCGCTTAGATGACGCTTGAGTCATGCCTTCAACAGACGCAAATCCATCATGAAATCTCGTTCTTATTGCCGCTGAGAATAGGCAATTCTAGAACAACCCTCAACATTGTTTTCTGTTTAGTCGAAGCCTTCCCATGCTTCCATTATTGTATATTTGCATTGCGCATTAATATACTGATCGAAGAACACTCCTTAGCCGGCTTCAAAATCTAATAAAAGAGAAATGTAACTGAACAGAAAAAACAGGGTTTGGATGTAATCAGCGCTTTCATCTTACGCTTTCATCGGGGAAGGAACAAGGAACTAAATCGTCACAATGCAGTTCAGAAGTGTTAACAACCCGCGCGGCTTCTTACCACAAATAGGTCATTATAAGAGGCAACGCTCTCTTGATTTCGTGTCTGATGCCGTGCGCTCTTGCGTGCAAAAGCCTCTTCAATGTTTTCCGTTCGATCAAGCACCTTCTTTACCACTTTGGATTTCAAAGGTCAAAAGCGTTTTCCGCGCAGCGTGTAAGTCTTGTCTCTGCGTAGAACAACTCGAAAACTCTTTTTGACTGTCGAGCGGCAGAATCTTCATCTGAACTACTAGTTTCATTTTAACTCTCATCGCAAAGTCCAGCTATTCTGAATGAACCAAATGAGTATTTGATGGTTAGCCCGAGGGCTTAATTACTGAACGTTGGTTTAAAAATTCCAATACTTTATGTTAATCAACAACAAGCGAAATCATGTCTTCTTGACTTCATCAAAAGTGGCAAGAAACCTTTGGAAAGGTTAAATAAAAAATCCCACAACACAGAACGAGCTCATTCGAGAAAAAAATCAGGTACCGAGCTTGAACGCATGTAAGCCCTAATATCGCGTTTTTTGTACTCGAGTCCAGCCGCGCGTTAAATCTCTTTTTGGTTACATAGAGATTAATCGAAATTATGTTCCATTACATGGACACGTGGTTAATTTTTCTGAACCAGCTGCACTTTTCTGTGCAATCTGGGAGAAAACTTCACTGGCAAAACGGTTTTTTTGAAGGTCGGTCTTTGCTCGCGAGAAAAGGGAAAATGCCAATCTGATGACGTCATTGGTCTCCAATAAAGAATGGAATTTGATTTGCGCGCAATGAAGAAAAATGTACAAACAAACTGCTACGGAAGCTGGATTGAATATTTTTGTCGCAAAGACAATATACAGTTCACCCACAATAAGCATGAAATGCCAGTAAATTATCTAAATCATGAACAAAATCTTTATGTACGCACGGCCGTGCTCAATAAAATGACGTGTGCAATGACGTGTGCAGTTTCATTTCAGCTGCAAATTTCTGTCGCGTTTAGTGCAAGTTCCTTTGTTTAATTAAGATTTGGCAACGTGAAGATTATTCTGAACAATTCTAACCCTACTTCAAGCCTTTGACTTTTGCCCGGCAAAGATGTTTACTTCGACATGAGTATTTTGACTTTGCTTGTCTACATTTTCATTGAGTATTTGTACTTTGTTTGGCTACGTTTTCATTATAATCTTAATTCGAAGAAGTGAATTTTTCATTGACAATTTTAGAGACCAGGTGAAGCGTTTTCGTTCAGATGTTGCTTAACTGATTTTGGCCGTGTTATGATAATAAAGACCTTTGTTTTCCTCAGTTCACCATGCATCAATCAGAAATAAAACATGTCAGTTTAGTGCCCAAGTTGTTGTTGCTATGTTATAAAAGAATTGGTTCATGCTTTTAGCTGTGCATATATCGAGTTATGGATGCACTTGGGAAGCTTGGAGAGCACTCAAGAAGCTAGAGTTGCTCTCGGCTGCGCCTCGAGCTACTCTTACGCTTCTTTCGTGCTCTCCAAACTTTCCGCATGCATCCATAACTCGATATACGCATGCTAAGCATGAACCAATTCTTAAATGAAAGGATTAAGGAAATCTGAGTTGCGTGACAATTCTACTGACATCGTACATGTAACTTATGGAAACAATTTCAGTTTCCAATTTAATTATATGTACTTAGATGAATAAACTTTCAAAAGTAAAGTTAAGTAGTTCCTTCTTTCCGAGTTCTGTCTTCCTAATTCGCATACTGCAATTTTCTTCCGAGAAAACAACTTTGATTTTCAGACCGTTTCCAATATCGAATTCGACTACTCACAGAAGGCTCAAGTAGGTTCACAACTAATTCTCTTTCCGCTAGTTTCGTAACGGAATAAAAAATCTATAAAATTTCCATACAAATGAGATTAAAAACACAGCCATATGCTGAACGTCCTTAATCCACTGACAAAATTAAATCTTTTTGTAAACAAATTTTCGCGCGCGCGGCAACGATAAAATTAGGAAACAATTACACGCATGTGCAGAAGGTCGTGTCTGAGTATAGGGTTTCCTCACGACAAAAAAAATTCCATCACACAACTTCGAAACCACAAATAAAACACGCCAAAATACCTGTGCTTTCTGCGCTCTCAACTGAGTGTTTCCTTTTGCTCGATGGAATGGAATTCGGCGGGTGGGCTCCCATTCCAAGTATTCCACTGATGGAATACGAACTTCGCGGCACATGAACACCACCACTCTCCACTTTCATGTTAACTTCGGAACCTCCGTTTCCAATCTCTTCTTTAGTCGGGCTCATTTTGTCTCCACTGTTGATACGATTTCGGACAATCCTGTTGATGGAGCTCACACTGGGAACATTGTCAGTTGTGCATACTCCCTCGCTCAAAAGCCGGTCCCGAATCTCCCAGGCAAACATAGTTGGGTTTGCACGCTTGTACTCAGCGATCTTGTTGACGACGGGACCTGTTGCTACCTTCGGCTTACTTCCTCCGATTACGCCAGGCCTAATGGAGCCAGTCTCGTAGAATCGGCATAAAATCTTACTGACACAACCGTGGGAAACCCTCAACTGCCGGGAAATGTCACATGGCCTGACTCCGCTCTGAGCCAACTCAACAATTCTCGATCGAACAACATCGGGTAGAGGTCTTCCATTGACGAACAACCCTCCGAGCTGGTTAACCCCTCCATGTCCTAAGGAGCAGTAAAGAAGCGCTTAGACCGTGCGTTCGGATTTGTTCTGCTACTAAACACAACATTCATCAACTACCTTGCTTCGTGGTGTGAGCCATTCCGGGGGACCCGTCGATCCGTGTGTATTTTGCCTTTCCAAAAATCACTCAGGCGCTTCGAGCTCAGTCAGGCGTTACTAAACACTGTCACTGGGCCGTAAGCGAAAACCTGTGAAAATCAAATAAAGAGCACAAATACTATCAAGTTTCTGCTGCAGATCACTGGAGCGTTTCAAGCGCTGTAGAAAGCAGACAGAGCGAAGCCCCTTACCAACGTCGCATTCCTATCACACACCTCGTGGTTTCGGACGTAAAACTTGCAAATGATCGCGCCCTTCAATTCCTTGGCTTTCGGGATATTGCAACGAACCCAAGTCAAAACTGATTGACAGATCTTCCCGAACGAATTTTTGATTGGTTCGTTGAGAAAGGCATTGTTCTTTAAACCTAATTTGGGTGACCAGAAGACAATTAAACAACAGTCGATCTGTCATTCATCTGTGTTTAATCTATAAAGGCATTATCGCTTCAATTTTCTTCCCCCGGGATTTCGACCCAAGATTCGCAAGGCCGACCACCGAAGTCAATTTTTTGTGCGATTCCCACAGATGGTTTTTGCATTGAGTACGATAGCCCAACGCTTATTACACTAGGATTAGGCTGAGAGAAAGTGCGAATTTTCCTGATTGTCACTGCATCAAGAATGTGCACACAAAATTACCATAAGTCTTATGTAAGCTGGCATTGTCTTTGATTTCACTTTGGCGCGCGTTTTTCATACTGCAAAGTAATCCGCGCTGAGGAGAAAGGCAGCGGCGAGGTGCGATAACCAGTAAACTGTGACTGATTTTAGTTAGGGATCAGATATTCACTGTACCGTATCAGAGAACTACCTTAACTACACCAAGCCACATATCCAACGGAAGCAAAACTGGCGCCAAGAGAAACCCGATGCAAAACAAACGTGAAACGATCAAGTCGGGATTGAATATGATCTCAAACCCTATTGAAAAGCGCTCTTTGTGTCCTACAAAGCGCTTTTTCACAGCAAAGCTTGGCACCCAAATTTGCATCTCTTTGGCAAAATTCTTTTGTTGTTTACCGACAAGGGGAAAGCGGAAAATGGAGGTGCACGAAAAACAGGCCCTAGAAACTACTTAGCGCCCACTGGCCATTGTTGTGTTTTTATTATTTGTTTTTCGCGCAATAAATGATTGAGCCACTTTCGCCAATTTCATGCTAGAATGATGCTGGGGAATACAGACTAGCAATCTCGATTCGTTAAGTCGTGGCGAGCTGTTTGCGTTCTCAATGTTGATCCTGAAAAATAACTTCTCGCAGATCATGGCACAATATAAGCGCATTTTATTATTGTTTTCCGACTTGCCCCTGAGCGTATACAAGACCTTTTGACTTCTAATTATGTGCAAGTTGTGGGATGAATATTAATAACCCGAGGGCGTGAGCTGAATTTTTAAGAAGCTGTTGACTTGTTAACAAGCGAACATAGACACTTGCTGTCTTGAGAGTCGGCTGAAAGGGCGGGAATTGGTTAAATAGCTCTTACACAGAAATTTGTCGTATTGAGAGTGATTCGGAAGGAAATCGCGGTTACTCTATTTTATCAAGTTTGATAATGAGCCCTTTTCAAGACAGAAAATGCTCCGGGCTATATTTCGACAATTACCGTGGCATGCAGCGCGATCGCGCAACAGATATTTACAGGTTTAGATAATTTACTGGCATTTCATGCTTATTGTGGGTGAACTGTATATTGTCTTTGCGACAAAAATATTCAATCCAGCTTCCGTAGCAGTTTGTTTGTACATTTTTCTTCATTGCGCGCAAATCAAATTCCATTCTTTATTGGAGACCAATGACGTCATCAGATTGGCATTTTCCCTTTTCTCGCGAGCAAAGACCGACCTTCAAAAAACCGTTTTGCCAGTGAAGTTTTCTCCCCAGATTGCACAGAAAAGTGCAGCTGGTTCAGAAAAATTAACCACGTGTCCATGTAATGGAACATAATTTCGATTAATCTCTATGTAACCAAAAAGAGATTTAACGCGCGGCTGGACTCGAGTACAAAAAACGCGATATTAGGGCTTACATGCGTTCAAGCTCGGTACCTGATTTTTTTCTCGAATGAGCTCGTTCTGTGTTGTGGGATTTTTTATTTAACCTTTCCAAAGGTTTCTTGCCACTTTTGATGAAGTCAAGAAGACATGATTTCGCTTGTTGTTGATTAACATAAAGTATTGGAATTTTTAAACCAACGTTCAGTAATTAAGCCCTCGGGCTAACCATCAAATACTCATTTGGTTCATTCAGAATAGCTGGACTTTGCGATGAGAGTTAAAATGAAACTAGTAGTTCAGATGAAGATTCTGCCGCTCGACAGTCAAAAAGAGTTTTCGAGTTGTTCTACGCAGAGACAAGACTTACACGCTGCGCGGAAAACGCTTTTGACCTTTGAAATCCAAAGTGGTAAAGAAGGTGCTTGATCGAACGGAAAACATTGAAGAGGCTTTTGCACGCAAGAGCGCACGGCATCAGACACGAAATCAAGAGAGCGTTGCCTCTTATAATGACCTATTTGTGGTAAGAAGCCGCGCGGGTTGTTAACACTTCTGAACTGCATTGTGACGATTTAGTTCCTTGTTCCTTCCCCGATGAAAGCGTAAGATGAAAGCGCTGATTACATCCAAACCCTGTTTTTTCTGTTCAGTTACATTTCTCTTTTATTAGATTTTGAAGCCGGCTAAGGAGTGTTCTTCGATCAGTATATTAATGCGCAATGCAAATATACAATAATGGAAGCATGGGAAGGCTTCGACTAAACAGAAAACAATGTTGAGGGTTGTTCTAGAATTGCCTATTCTCAGCGGCAATAAGAACGAGATTTCATGATGGATTTGCGTCTGTTGAAGGCATGACTCAAGCGTCATCTAAGCGCTATATTTTACCTTTCTTGTGTTATTACTTCATTCGAACCATCCTTGAGGCAACGAAAGATAAGCATCTTGATTTTATGCCTCTTGTGTAAAATAAATTGTACATGTACTGTTCTGCTGTGCTGTGCAATACTAACAGTCAAAACTTTCACGTATTAAATAAAGTTGCTTTCTCAACTCAGAAAACACGCACTAGTCTAAGAACTAAAGTTTTGTAGTATTCTCTTACAAATTTAACAATATCCTTGATCGCAACACACAATTGTACCCAAACCCACACTCTATGATGAATCCTTCACTCGTATCAACTCGTTCTTTAACGTCTCGCAGCAGATTCGCCAGTTCACTGCACATGTTTAGTGTCTTTCTGATGTTCAAGTTGACTGGTTTGCGGTTCAACTTCGTGCATTTTGAACCGGGTTCCTATCGAGTGCGTCAGTGTTAATTTGACGCAGATCAGCAGAGAGAGACAAAATGCTTGTTGCGTCTTCAGCTTAAACTCATTGCATGCTTCAGTATTCTAGAGCACTGATGTGTGGCAGCAAAAATCACAGATTTCAACGGATACAGAGCTGTTTCTCTTCATGCACTTTTGCTGAATTTGCTGGAGAGAAATTGACTCTAACAGCTTTTCAGTTCATCTACTATTTTCCGCCTTACGCAAAAAGCAACCGCTTATCTCATATACTGAAGTCGAGTTACGCTCACGAGAAATTCCGTGAGCTGTTTAAGCCCTATTTAGTCATTCCCTTCCCTGAGATCTTGCCGTGGTTTATTAACTTAAGTCTCAAGATTTCTCGCAAACGTTCCACCTCGATCTGTTTAACCTTCAAGCGCACTCGATGTCTTCACTGCACCTCGCTGTTCGTTGTGATAATCAAATTAAAAGGTAGTTACAGGCTTATCACAGATCACTGCACTATTCTACTCTAACTTCACACCTCAGTCGAATGAATCCGTGTTAAACCAATGAACCAGAAATGTAAAACAAAATCGTCCCTGTCTTCGACCACATCTCACCAAGTGGTATTTTCATCGGATATCGCGACTCGATACGGAACGACGGTTTGACTGTCCCAGTCTTTGTCACAGCGAAGGCGAAAGGATCGCTTGCCTTCGTCTTCGGTAAATATTTGCGCAGTAAACACGGGCTCGTGTCTAGGCGTCAGGAAGGATTTGTGGACGAAATTGTTTGTTTGCCAGAGATTTATCACAACTATAGTCAAGCATGAGATAGCAGGAAAACATGCGAAACAAATCGTTGAAAAGAAAGCAGCCAACAGACACGACGCGAATTAGCTTTGCTATTTCTGGGCGCGTTTCGAAACTAGGCGAGTCGAACGCAACTAAATTCCTTCACATGTGTACAAAGAAACAAATTTTGACCACAAATTTAACTAAAAAAAATCTCTCTCTTTCTCTTTCTAATTGTTTAAGTATGCTAAGTGAAAAGGCACACAACAAACTATATTTCAAGAGGACAAAAAATAGCAACTCACTTTACCTTTTTAAGCGAGTGTGCTCAGCTCGCTTGGATCCGGCAAATATTCTTGACAAAGGTATAAGAAGTTTGTAAAGAGTTTGCCAATAAATAGGGAGTCATAGAGTGCTCTCTCTTTGTTATGTATATTAGATGCTTGATTAACTAGCTCATAATATACTCCACTAATGTTTTTTCGCCTGGAGCTATTTGCCAGATTTATCCGCTAAAACCACGGCAAGTTCAACTTGACGTAGTAAGGTGACATCCAAAGAAGCATCAGTTCTTTCCGCCGCCACAATTGTTTATTTCTATTTGCAATATTTTGGGAAAAACCATCGATATCATGAAGTTTCGTCTAATTTGACGCGCTTTCGTGCAAGTGACGACTTAAACATTCTATTTTTAAGAAAGTTGAATAATGTTTTTTTTTCTATGCAACTGACGTAGTTGTGGCCTCT
>JAHPZR010037035.1:0-21604 GCA_019787425.1 Platygyra sinensis
AGGTGGCCGAACACAGTTTTGGCGGCTCGCTCTTGCTAACGTGATTCAGCGCGTCACCAAGTATTGCATAAAAACAAACATGGCATAAATAGAGCGATCATTTTATTTGCTCAATGTCTGCGCTAATCCTGTTACTATTTTCTTTTCTCACAAATGAACGCAATGTATGCAATTGATGGTTTTACTCGCTTTTATACAAAGGTAATGTTAGAAAGGTAACAATGCAAAGAACTCAGCTCGCTTATTTCTTGTTGCTAAAAGAACCCAGTGAGCATGCAGGCGCATGCGTAGTAAGTCCGAAAAAGTGCGGATTGAGTGAAAACAATTGACCTTCTCGGAGGTGCTATATTTCTCGAGAACCACTACATTAGAATTTCACGAAATTTGGCCACGCAAATAATTTAGGAGAAATATAGGTAAACTGGAGGATTGAAAAAAAATTGAACTTTAAACAAAGGAAATTCAAGATTATGCCAGTTGAAACCTTCAAAGAGGGATAATTAAAGATCTGTTTTGTTAAATTGTTATTAAAATAGCCCCTAACTTGTGAGTATTGTTTACAAGCTGGTTGCATGCAAAATTATAAGAAAATCTACTGACTAGATTTTCTGCAAATAAACAAAAACGATGTTTAAACACCTGTTTATATTTGATCATGTTGCCATAACAACGTACATAGTCAGCGTAATTATCAAAAAGTTGAAGTTTGTGTTGTTAACTTGCTTCGCCATTTTTGGTGACCAAAGGATCGAGGGTTTTAGAGAAAAATGTAATGAAACAGAGGTATCAAAAACTGTGTTCAGCCACCTTAAGTTGCAACTTCAAAATCGCACGTGTAAACTAGGTGCGATTTTCAGTGCGATTTGTCGCCGCGATATCGCAGGGGTTTCGAACATGTTTGAAACTTGATGCAGCTTTTAATAAGCGCGACACAAATTGCATCGAGTTGCCGCGACAAAGATCGCCTGTGTAAACGGGCCTTAAGGCTTACTGTTCAAGGAGAAGGTCACTCCAGAAAGCTTACTTTTTTGTTTTCGCCTATAGCAAGTAAACATTTTAGCTTTTCCACCAACCAAGCTTTCATTCTCTGAAGTGCCTGCTATCTTCATCAAATTCGTCTCAAAAGAAGCCATTTCGGACTCCACCGTTTTGAAGTTGTGCTTGGCAGCCAGGGCGTGTTATATGTGCAAAAAACGGTAGACTGATCCCCACGGCGAAGAGAGGAAAAAAAATAAAACAGCAATGAAATTAAAACAAGTACACTGAATATAATTGCCCGATATTTCAGTTTGAAAAACAAAACTTCTATGGGGGCTAAAAGAAATGAATGCAAAAAATACAAAATGACCGTTACATATCTTTGAAATATAAAATAAGCTATGATAGGTTAAAAAGTTGCTAATTTTGTTCTTCGCGTTTATTGATGCCAAGCGGCTCAAGTGTCATTGCTTTCGTACGGAGTCACTCTTGCTGTGAATGAGTTCCAAGGGAGTTAAAAAAAGATGGTCAATGGAATGGCCAGGTTGGTTAAAATGTGTAGAAACAGGAGTGGGCTTGATGAGCTGATGGTGATTCTGGATGGAACGACGTTTTGGCTCTCCAATGTACTGCTTTGTGCATTTCTTACATTCAATTAGATAAACTAAATTTTTAGATTTACAATTCAAATTATCATTTATACGTCGTTCTTCTTTAGTTGCAGAGAAAGTATATTTAGTTTGGCCTTCTTGTAAGAACGGGCAGGTGAGGCAGCGAGGGTGATTACACGGTTTGTCGTTGTGGGCCTGCCTATATTAGAAGACGTGTTATATGTGACGTCATTCCGTCCGACTCACGAACTTCATAACGAAGACCTACGTTTAGAGGACTGAAACTTCGGTAGTCGGGCTAAACTTAGTGCGAGAATGTTATTAACGTTAACAAAGACATACGTTTTCTGGAGTGACCTCCTTTAATTAAAAAAGCGTTTCAACAAGAATGAAATTAAGAATTTCATACCAAGAGCTCTCTTAGCTTCGGAATAGCAATGAGCAAAAGCGCGCCTAAACCTTGACCCAAGAGAAGGGCCAAGGCACGGGAGATGACTTCCAGGTCCTCAATAGTTTTGTTGAATAGTAACACTTGAATGACAATGTAAATAGTTGGTGCTACCAAGAAGCTAACGCAGGTCAGCGTTACCACGCCTTTAATGCTCTTCACACCACAGAAGGCTTTCATTGTTCACTAGATATATGGACGTAAAGAGTAAGACCAATTTTAGCTTTTTGTCATAGACGCGAAGACTGTTGGATGTTTACTTTTGATTTTAGCCCGGCTTCTTTTCCAGGCGGAGAGATCGAACAAGCGAGCGAGCAACTGCAGTAAGTGACCCACAACGCCAGTGTACCATTGTTTGGAGGCACCTAGCCCCCCCCCCCCCCCCCCCAGTTAGCCTCACACAGACATCACAGAAGGACAGTACAGAGACCAGATCAGGATCTGACGATACAGCGCCGCTGAACAACGCTCCGAGAAAGGACCTCGGGTACAGCTGGGCCCAGGGGGGGTACTCGGGATTTCAAGTGACGGGGTTGATCGAATGGAGCCAAAAGTCAAGACCCAAAAAATTCCCTAGGGCTTCCAGCAAAACCCAAAAAAATCCCTGGACCAAAAATTAGCCCCAAAGAAATCCCATGCCGATTTTGTTGCCCTTAAAAGTTCACAAGCCGGTGAAAGTCTCAAGCAAAAGAAATCAAAAGTTCACTAAAGCAAAAGGGAATTTCAGTGACGGTAAAGCCAACTGACTGAACTGAATAAAGCGGTTGAAGTCTTGTACACGGCCAGGCACAAGGGGGCAATGCAGGCTATTGTATAACATGTGCGATGTAAAGCGACACCATAGTTAACTATTAAACAACAGCAAAACACATTTGTTTGTACTTTATTCGCAGAACTACGAAGCCAGGGTACTATCGATTCTTTTTAATACCCCGCAAAAAATCCCTACTTAAATCATAGTTAGTCGAGGGGACATTTAAACATTCACACGCATGGTCAGTACCACAGTTGCGATCCTGCTTTATCGGTTCTGGTCATGTTGGTGTCTCGAAAGTTTTTCCCGCAGTATCAGCCTTGCAGTCTATTGCCTCTAGGAATAGGGACATGACACCGACGAATAGATTCATAAAAATAAGAACACTGAGGAATACGGGCTTATTAGAATATTAAAGTACATTGGGGAATGTCCTTTTCGACTAGCTTTGAAATGTTCTGGGGCCTGGGGATAAATTACGTTCCATTCCGTTGTTGTCGTTGTTGTTGTCGTTGCTGTTGTTGTTGATATATTAAAAGGAAGGGAGATGACATATTACGTCATACCCCGCCGCGCGCTCCCATCGTCGCGGACCTCGGGAGCTCAAAAGTTAGACTCCTTGAATCCGCCATATTGTCCGCTCGTTGCGTAGTTCAATACAAAACTTAGTGACAACAAGCACAAGCGTAACCACAATAATTCTTTTTTAAATACTACAAAAGGAATTTTTTTTACAAATAAAAGGTTGCACCTCCGACGGGAAGGAATCTCTCCCTAACGGCCAACCTCGTTCCCAGGGCCTCTTCCCAGCCATGGAAAAGGCCCTGGGAACGAGTTCCCTAACAGCCGCCACTTCTCTACAACAGCACTTTCCTCAATTTTCGCCGCTTTCTTAAGTAATGGAGCCTACTTTTCTCTGACCTTGTGTGGCTGTTGTGGATAGATTCCACTGTAGTGCCAATCCCACTAACTGTCCAGACTGCTTCATGATAACATAAAACAGCAAGATTCTCGGCATGACTGCCTGATATGATAGTTTTAGTGCAAAACGTTAACCGTGCCCTTGAATTGGGATTCTAAAGCATGAATTCGTCGACCAGAATACCAAAACATCATTTGTTACATGTAAATGGCACGCAATATGAGAGTTGCTTGTCACGCAGGAAAGAATGCGTGACGATTCGAAATGATTGAACTGATTTTACCAAAGCTTGAAAAATTCATTGACTGCAACGTAAATATTCATTTCTTGACAAAGATCGACTGCTCTAAGAAGAATTCAGACCCCATCACATGCAAATCTGGAGGTTTTGAAAAAAAAAGCCGAGAAAAACCTGGGCCGGGTTGTTCAAAGCCCGATTAAGCTAACCCAGGGTTAGCGAGAATTTTGATTTTAGTTTATAACTTTTTGGTGAGGTGTTCTGTTTATATTGTTTGCCCTTTAGTTTTGAGCTGTAGTAATCTCAAAGTACACCAAACATTAGAGGTGAAAAACATTTTTTAATAAGAAAACGTCATGCTTCAGTTTTAAAACATTTAATCCTGGGTTAACGTTAACCGGCTTTCGAACAACCCGGCCCTGGAGATTAGGATCTCAAACCTGGAGACTTCAAAAATATGCAGACAAAACACCGAAAATCTGGAGACTGATGCAAAAAAATCTGGAGATTTCAGTAAAAATCGGGAGATTGATCGACCAGCAGACAAAACCAAGTTAACACAGGTTCAAATTAAGAGAAAGTGTTTTTTTCCTGCTTATAATTTCATTAGGTTCATCGGCAACTTCCGCCATTTTGAAAACGTGATTAAAATGTGAGAGACTGGTAATGATGACCTAATTTGGAACAAGTGCTATATATGGTCATAGACGACAATCCGTCATGGTCCGTCATGGACTGAACAGCTGGGTATCGGTTTGTTAAGTTTAACTATGGATTCGCACAGAATTGGCGCAAGAAACTCACCTAAGCAAGCCAAAAATGAAATTATACAACAAAATTTTATTCTGTCAGCTTGTGCCTCTATTTATCGTGAGATTTATCTGTCTTGTCGTGAGACCGTGAGATTGAACTGAAAACCGTGAGTCTCACGACAAAATCGTGAGACTTGAGACGTCTGAATATGCGTCAAATAAAAACAACAACGACAGATTATTTGTTTCAGAGTATGCTTTACCTTATTAGTGCTCTTTGTTGTACTCTAGCGCACCGATGTTTCATTGGAATGGGCTGGCACTTAGACTCGGGTTGTTTACCATTTACCCAAAATCCGGAAATTTCGGATGGAATGTAAATGGAAAGATTAATTTTGTCTCCCGGGGGGGCCGAACGGAAATTTTCTCGGGAAAACGGGGTTTCTTGAAAGGTAGACCAAAATTCCCAAACTGAATTTCCGAATGGAAAAGTGCTTTCTAATTGCTAGTTTTTACTAGTTCTGGGCCTTTTTGCTTGGATCGCCTTTAATTCCATCTTCCGCGAAAAAGTCGTGGAAATGGAACGAGCGCATCCTACTGAAAATTTCCATTTTAAGTTTTGACGCGTACCATTTATTACTGTAGACAAACCGGTTTCTCCGAGTAAATGGTCAGTTTCCAGCCGTAAGTGTCTCGGATTTCTCTCACAAATTAGTTTTGATGAATTCGGCTGAGCACAGATTTCTTGATATTCCCTTATTCCTTCCCGAATTGTTTGGCAATTTTAAGGTTTTCCGGCTGATTCACCGTGAGATTAAAGAAGCAAAGCCGTGAAACCGTTAGTTGGCATCCCAAAACGTGATTCTCACGGTCAAACCGTGAGGGTTGGAAGGTCTGAGAATTGTTTCTGTTGTTTGAGATAATCTTGACAATGCTATGAGAATTTCAGACTACCGGCTATTGGTCGGTATGCAAAAAATGAAAACCGGAAATTGTAAGCTAAAAACGGAGCTTCACGAACCCGGCTGAAGATTCCTCAACAAGGATAGCAATAGGAAAAGGATTCCGGTTTGACTGTCAATATGCAGACTCTCTAGACGATCCAGCAACACCGTACCGGTATGGTACTATCGAGGTCGATGTTGTATTTAAAGGAGATCATCGTAGCTTTGTTATGAGAACTCTCGAGTCCTTCTCGAGAACTGAAAGTAGATTACAGAATACCATGACCTGCCTTATTTTCTCTAGTAGATACTTAACTAGATCGATTACAATGACTGAACTAGCAAAGCAAGCATATAACATTAGTTAGTCTACCTTATTCGCTCACCTTTTCTTTCCGAAGTGATAACACCATGAATTCTGTTCGAAGGGTGTTCAAACGAACAAGCGTGACAGAGTTCTAAACCGTTTATAACTGTGTCACAAATATTTTAGTTTTAGTCGTGGGTGGGTGATATCCACGGGCTAATTTTGGAAGCACGTGACAAGCACCTGAATCCCTGGGTGTTTATAAAAACTGTGTTAAAAAAATATCAGACTAGCCAGGCTTTTAAGGTGAGGCTTGCGTATTGGCACGGTTCGGGTCATTTTTCATCGGTCACTTGATGAAAGTGATGATATATAGATGTGGATTTAAAGACATCTGGATGGCTGGCTTGAACAGGGAAGGAAGGAGGGGAGAGTGAGTGTGACTGGCATGTCCGAAGGAAAGAGCGAAGAACGCTTATACCTTTTTTAGAAACGTCTAATTTGAGGACTGAGGCTGGAACTTCATAAATTTCACCATTCACTCTGAAACGAGCTGATCTTATGGTTACCATTTCTGCTATTTGGTCATGGCGGAGCTCCTGCGCGCCGAAGCGCACGAGCGGAGCCCCAAACCTTAAAAACTTTGATAACCCATCGAAAAATCTTTGGTTCTCACGTGACCGTACGTACGTACGTACGCCAAAACAAGAATAGGAGAGTAGCACCATTACCATAGATAAATCTTTGATATTGGACATCCATGTCATGATTAATTGACAGCTGTCAAGACAAGGTATTCGCTGACCAGTATCAGGTAACCATATCGCGGGCTCAGGTCAAGAGCTCATAAATCGAAGTCTCCTATTTTAGGAGTTGACCGCTGACCAGGTAATAGGTTTGCTTTTAAAACACAAAGTTTTCAATTGGACCGCAGACTTAAGCCAAATTATTACTCTGGGGGAGAGGGAGGGAGTACATGCAAAAGCAAAATGTCGGCGCAAATTAAACCCTTGCGCGTTGTTGACTTTTTTTCCGACATATTCCTTACACAGTCGTCGTCTCTTGGCTGCGCCCGCAGTACGACTGAGCGGCAGTCAAAACTTAGCTATCCTACCGAAACCACACGATAATATGCTAAAATTGAAATAGAATTGAAAATTGAAATAGAAAAAAACCGAGCTGAGTTAATAATGATAATAAATCATTAGTCATTAGTTAACTTGAGAATTCCGGGTTTAATTTGACGAGGAACAGCATATTACAATCTGATATGTTTTTTTTCAGTAATCTGTCATCTTTTCATTTCCAAGATAATGATGTAAGAAGCTGTAAGAAGAAATCCCCTCGCGCTCATTAAGTATACCATGTAGCTGCACCTCAAAGCTGCGATCAAGGTCCTGGCGAGAGAGAATGCCGCGTCCAGAGGGGTTTTTTCTCTCTCGCCGGGATCTCGATTCCCGGGTCTCGATCGCGGCTTCGCTGCTCTCAATAATCGCATCTTCGCCGCTCCCAATAATCGCATCTTCGCTACGAATAAAACCCTCTGGCACCCAGGGTATTATAATAATGAACGGCTGTTACACTCTTTTTTTTATAAGAATGTTTTTCAGACCCAGGCTGAATATTCTTATTTTTCGACCGATTTTAGGCTGTAAATATTCTTGTAATATTCTTAAATTATAGCTTATGACACTTCCGTTTTAGAATTTATTGGGGTATCTATTACAAGTGTTTGGTATCTGGATCTATATCGCGCTACATTGTGCACGCGCTCCATCGCTTTTCGTTGCAGTCGGCGAGGCCAAGATGTCACTTCAAACGACACTTGGCTGTTTTGGCTTTGAAAAAAGTATTGCGCACAGAAATGGCGTAAAGAAAATGAAAGTACCCGATTTTGTTTCAACTATGTCAAGTATACAAATGTGTCCCAAAAAATTATCGAAGAAAAGCGTAGAGTTTGTGAGCCTCTACAACCTGTACTCCCTCCATATAGCACAACCTCTCCCATATTACACTTCCTTCTCAACTCTGTAAGTAAAGAAGCCTTAAAGCATTGTCAAGCCCAACGGAGAGTCTTACTTCTGTTCTACGCTAGTCTACTCTATTCAATGATACTCTACTCTACTCTACTCTACTCTACTCTACTCTACTCTACGCTCCTTTACGCCTCTCTACGCCCCTCTACACCTCAACGCCTCTACGCCTCTAGACCTCTCTCTACACCGCCACACCTCTACACTTTTACGCCTCTACACCTCCACACCTCTACGCCTCTAACCTTCTACACCTCTACACCTCTATGCCTCTACACCTCTACGCCTCTACACCTCTACGCTTCTACGCCTCTAAACCTCTAAGCCTCTAACCCTCCACACCTCTATGCCTCTAAACCTCTATGCCTCTACACCTCTACGCCTCTATACCTCTACGCCTCTACACCTCTACACCTCTCTCTACACCTCTGCACCCTTTACGCCTCTACCCCTTTCTCTACACCTCTACACCCTTTACGCCTCTACACCTCTACGCCTCTACGCCTCTACGCCTCTACGCCTCTACGCCTCTACGCCTCTACGCCTCTACGCCTCTACGCCTCTACGCCTCTACGCCTCTACGCCTCTACGCCTCTACGCCTCTACGCCTCTACGCCTCTACGCCTCTACGCCTCTACGCCTCTACGCCTCTACGCCTCTACGCCTCTACGCCTCTACGCCTCTACGCCTCTACGCCTCTACGCCTCTACGCCTCTACGCCTCTACGCCTCTACGCCTCTACGCCTCTACGCCTCTACGCCTCTACGCCTCAACGCCTCTACGCCTCTACGCCTCTACGCCTCTACGCCTCTACGCCTCTACGCCTCTACGCCTCTACGCCTCTACGCCTCTACGCCTCTAACCCTCTACACCTCTATGCCTCTACACCTCTGAAGTGTTAAGGTGTAGAGGGGTAGAGGTGTAGAGGAGTAGAGGCGTAGGGGCGTAGAAGCGTAGAGGCGTAGAGGCGTAGAGGCGTAGAGGCGTAGAGGCGTAGAGGCGTAGAGGCGTAGAGGCGTAGAGGCGTAGAGGCGTAGAGGCGTAGAGGCGTAGAGGCGTAGAGGTGTAGAGGTGTAGAGGTGTAGAGGTGTAGAGGTGTAGAGGTGTAGAGGTGTAGAGGTGTAGAGGTGTAGAGGTGTAGAGGTGTAGAGGTGTAGAGGTGTAGAGGTGTAGAGGTGTAGAGATGTAGAGGTGTAGAGGTGTAGAGGTGTAGAGGTGTAGAGGTGTAGAGGTGTAGAGGTGTAGAGGTGTAGAGGCATAGAGGTGTAGGTCTACTTTGCTAAGTCTATACTCCACTATACGCTACAACAACCCGTACAGGTCGTAGAGGAGCCGAAAAACTCTACGCTTTTTTTTGATAATTTTTTGTGTAGAAAATACTATATGCGTCTGACAGAACAACCCGTAGAGGTGGTACAGGAGCCAAAAAACTCTACACTTTTCATTGATCATATTTTGTGCCAGGTATAATGTCAAGTGCAATGGGCCCTTTGCAGTTTACGATCACATGGTACAAAAAACCGCCATGCTGGAGAGCAAACCGCCCACTGGGACCTCCAAAACAAAAGAATATTTAGTTAGTTGCTTTGTTTTGGAGGACCCAGTGGGCAGTTTGCTCTCCAGCATGGCGGTTTTTGTACCATGTGATCGTAAACTGCAAAGGGCCCATTGAGTGTAATTACTTACAACTGTAATCATAAAACTGTATTGTATTTACAGATGTTTCAACACACAATTATATTCTATCCTTTTCAAAATCTCAGCCTCGGCTTTATTCTTAAAATATTCCTAAAATTTCGCAAATTTCAGCCTCGATATTCTTATAAAATATGTTCTTACAGAAAAAAAATAGTGTAATAGAGAGAGACAACTGACAAGCAAAGCTCAAAAATTAGCGCAAATCTGCAGGTTACAAGGAAAGTCAGTAGGGGAAGCTGCCTAAGTAGCCTGGCTTATGTACAAAGCTGACTAAAACAAATAATTGGCACGCAATGTAAGCACAAGCGAGGACATTTAACTATGAAATCAAAATTGGAACATAAACAGACAAACTGATGTTTAAGGTGAAATTTGAAGTAATATTAAAAGGAAACTGTTAGGATTAAAATGGATTGGACACACTACCAGACAGCTTACCCCCTCTAAAAAGAGCCCCAGGTTGGTAGGGGACTGTTTGGTGTCCATCTTCACTTCAATTTCAATTTTCCAAATCCATCAAATCTTCAACATTTTATATTTTCCCCCAATTTAACGTATCCTCTTTTCAAAAATGCCCAAAAGTTTACACAAAACAGGCAAACAGTGGTTATGGTTATAAGCATAGAGATTTAGCGTTGCTTGAAACGTGACCGAGATATTGGCAGAAAGGCCGTTTTAATCGACGTCAAAACAGCCTTCACGTGTACATGACCCCGCCTTAAACGTAGTTGCAATTAGTTCTTTACTAAATACCTGTTGTAAAGAATAAAGACGTGCTCTGTTTCATACAAAGATCTTTGTTTCACTATATTATCCGTTCAAGGTTCTCACAAATATCTCTACTGTTTGCCTGTTTTGTGTAAACTTTTGGGCATTTTTGAAAAGAGGATACGTTAAATTGGGGGAAAATATAAAATGTTGAAGATTTGATGGATTTGGAAAATTGAAATTGAAGTGAAGATGGACACCAAACAGTCCCCTACCAACCTGGGGCTCTTTTTAGAGGGGGTAAGCTGTCTGGTAGTGTGTCCAATCCATTTTAATCCTAACAGTTTCCTTTTAATATTACTTCAAATTTCACCTTAAACATCAGTTTGTCTGTTTATGTTCCAATTTTGATTTCATAGTT
The DNA here is from genome assembly GCA_019787425.1 of Platygyra sinensis. Lineage (NCBI taxonomy): Eukaryota > Metazoa > Cnidaria > Anthozoa > Scleractinia > Merulinidae > Platygyra > Platygyra sinensis. The sequence continues at coordinate 10,815 of JAHPZR010037035.1, forward strand.
AAATGTCCTCGCTTGTGCTTACATTGCGTGCCAATTATTTGTTTAGTCAGCTTTGTACATAAGCCAGGCTACTTAGGCAGCTTCCCCTACTGACTTTCCTTGTAACCTGCAGATTTGCGCTAATTTTTGAGCTTTGCTTGTCAGTTGTCTCTCTCTATTACACTATTTTTTTTCTGTAAGAACATATTTTATAAGAATATCGAGGCTGAAATTTGCGAAATTTTAGGAATATTTTAAGAATAAAGCCGAGGCTGAGATTTTGAAAAGGATAGAATATAATTGTGTGTTGAAACATCTGTAAATACAATACAGTTTTTATGATTACAGTTGTAAGTAATTACACTCAATGGGCCCTTTGCAGTTTACGATCACATGGTACAAAAACCGCCATGCTGGAGAGCAAACTGCCCACTGGGTCCTCCAAAACAAAGCAACTAACTAAATATTCTTTTGTTTTGGAGGTCCCAGTGGGCGGTTTGCTCTCCAGCATGGCGGTTTTTGTACCATGTGATCGTAAACTGCAAAGGGCCCATTGCACTTGACATTATACCTGGCACAAATATGATCAATGAAAAGTGTAGAGTTTTTTGGCTCCTGTACCACCTCTACGGGTTGTTCTGTCAGACGCATATAGTATTTTCTACACAAAAAATTATCAAAAAAAGCGTAGAGTTTTTCGGCTCCTCTACGACCTGTACGGGTTGTTGTAGCGTATAGTGGAGTATAGACTTAGCAAAGTAGACCTACACCTCTATGCCTCTACACCTCTACACCTCTACACCTCTACACCTCTACACCTCTACACCTCTACACCTCTACACCTCTACATCTCTACACCTCTACACCTCTACACCTCTACACCTCTACACCTCTACACCTCTACACCTCTACACCTCTACACCTCTACACCTCTACACCTCTACACCTCTACACCTCTACACCTCTACACCTCTACGCCTCTACGCCTCTACGCCTCTACGCCTCTACGCCTCTACGCCTCTACGCCTCTACGCCTCTACGCCTCTACGCCTCTACGCCTCTACGCCTCTACGCCTCTACGCTTCTACGCCCCTACGCCTCTACTCCTCTACACCTCTACCCCTCTACACCTTAACACTTCAGAGGTGTAGAGGCATAGAGGTGTAGAGGGTTAGAGGCGTAGAGGCGTAGAGGCGTAGAGGCGTAGAGGCGTAGAGGCGTAGAGGCGTAGAGGCGTAGAGGCGTAGAGGCGTAGAGGCGTTGAGGCGTAGAGGCGTAGAGGCGTAGAGGCGTAGAGGCGTAGAGGCGTAGAGGCGTAGAGGCGTAGAGGCGTAGAGGCGTAGAGGCGTAGAGGCGTAGAGGCGTAGAGGCGTAGAGGCGTAGAGGCGTAGAGGCGTAGAGGCGTAGAGGCGTAGAGGCGTAGAGGCGTAGAGGCGTAGAGGCGTAGAGGCGTAGAGGCGTAGAGGCGTAGAGGCGTAGAGGCGTAGAGGCGTAGAGGCGTAGAGGCGTAGAGGCGTAGAGGCGTAGAGGCGTAGAGGCGTAGAGGTGTAGAGGCGTAAAGGGTGTAGAGGTGTAGAGAAAGGGGTAGAGGCGTAAAGGGTGCAGAGGTGTAGAGAGAGGTGTAGAGGTGTAGAGGCGTAGAGGTATAGAGGCGTAGAGGTGTAGAGGCATAGAGGTTTAGAGGCATAGAGGTGTGGAGGGTTAGAGGCTTAGAGGTTTAGAGGCGTAGAAGCGTAGAGGTGTAGAGGCGTAGAGGTGTAGAGGCATAGAGGTGTAGAGGTGTAGAAGGTTAGAGGCGTAGAGGTGGTGGAGGTGTAGAGGCGTAAAAGTGTAGAGGTGTGGCGGTGTAGAGAGAGGTCTAGAGGCGTAGAGGCGTTGAGGTGTAGAGGGGCGTAGAGAGGCGTAAAGGAGCGTAGAGTAGAGTAGAGTAGAGTAGAGTAGAGTAGAGTAGAGTATCATTGAATAGAGTAGACTAGCGTAGAACAGAAGTAAGACTCTCCGTTGGGCTTGACAATGCTTTAAGGCTTCTTTACTTACAGAGTTGAGAAGGAAGTGTAATATGGGAGAGGTTGTGCTATATGGAGGGAGTACAGGTTGTAGAGGCTCACAAACTCTACGCTTTTTCTTCGATAATTTTTTGGGACACATTTGTATACTTGACATAGTTGAAACAAAATCGGGTACTTTCATTTTCTTTACGCCATTTCTGTGCGCAATACTTTTTTCAAAGCCAAAACAGCCAAGTGTCGTTTGAAGTGACATCTTGGCCTCGCCGACTGCAACGAAAAGCGATGGAGCGCGTGCACAATGTAGCGCGATATAGATCCAGATACCAAACACTTGTAATAGATACCCCAATAAATTCTAAAACGGAAGTGTCATAAGCTATAATTTAAGAATATTACAAGAATATTTACAGCCTAAAATCGGTCGAAAAATAAGAATATTCAGCCTGGGTCTGAAAAACATTCTTATAAAAAAAAGAGTGTAACAGCCGTTCATTATTATAATACCCTGGGTGCCAGAGGGTTTTATTCGTAGCGAAGATGCGATTATTGGGAGCGGCGAAGATGCGATTATTGAGAGCAGCGAAGCCGCGATCGAGACCCGGGAATCGAGATCCCGGCGAGAGAGAAAAAACCCCTCTGGACGCGGCATTCTCTCTCGCCAGGACCTTGATCGCAGCTTTGAGGTGCAGCTACATGGTATACTTAATGAGCGCGAGGGGATTTCTTCTTACAGCTTCTTACATCATTATCTTGGAAATGAAAAGATGACAGATTACTGAAAAAAAACATATCAGATTGTAATATGCTGTTCCTCGTCAAATTAAACCCGGAATTCTCAAGTTAACTAATGACTAATGATTTATTATCATTATTAACTCAGCTCGGTTTTTTTCTATTTCAATTTTCAATTCTATTTCAATTTTAGCATATTATCGTGTGGTTTCGGTAGGATAGCTAAGTTTTGACTGCCGCTCAGTCGTACTGCGGGCGCAGCCAAGAGACGACGACTGTGTAAGGAATATGTCGGAAAAAAAGTCAACAACGCGCAAGGGTTTAATTTGCGCCGACATTTTGCTTTTGCATGTACTCCCTCCCTCTCCCCCAGAGTAATAATTTGGCTTAAGTCTGCGGTCCAATTGAAAACTTTGTGTTTTAAAAGCAAACCTATTACCTGGTCAGCGGTCAACTCCTAAAATAGGAGACTTCGATTTATGAGCTCTTGACCTGAGCCCGCGATATGGTTACCTGATACTGGTCAGCGAATACCTTGTCTTGACAGCTGTCAATTAATCATGACATGGATGTCCAATATCAAAGATTTATCTATGGTAATGGTGCTACTCTCCTATTCTTGTTTTGGCGTACGTACGTACGTACGGTCACGTGAGAACCAAAGATTTTTCGATGGGTTATCAAAGTTTTTAAGGTTTGGGGCTCCGCTCGTGCGCTTCGGCGCGCAGGAGCTCCGCCATGACCAAATAGCAGAAATGGTAACCATAAGATCAGCTCGTTTCAGAGTGAATGGTGAAATTTATGAAGTTCCAGCCTCAGTCCTCAAATTAGACGTTTCTAAAAAAGGTATAAGCGTTCTTCGCTCTTTCCTTCGGACATGCCAGTCACACTCACTCTCCCCTCCTTCCTTCCCTGTTCAAGCCAGCCATCCAGATGTCTTTAAATCCACATCTATATATCATCACTTTCATCAAGTGACCGATGAAAAATGACCCGAACCGTGCCAATACGCAAGCCTCACCTTAAAAGCCTGGCTAGTCTGATATTTTTTTAACACAGTTTTTATAAACACCCAGGGATTCAGGTGCTTGTCACGTGCTTCCAAAATTAGCCCGTGGATATCACCCACCCACGACTAAAACTAAAATATTTGTGACACAGTTATAAACGGTTTAGAACTCTGTCACGCTTGTTCGTTTGAACACCCTTCGAACAGAATTCATGGTGTTATCACTTCGGAAAGAAAAGGTGAGCGAATAAGGTAGACTAACTAATGTTATATGCTTGCTTTGCTAGTTCAGTCATTGTAATCGATCTAGTTAAGTATCTACTAGAGAAAATAAGGCAGGTCATGGTATTCTGTAATCTACTTTCAGTTCTCGAGAAGGACTCGAGAGTTCTCATAACAAAGCTACGATGATCTCCTTTAAATACAACATCGACCTCGATAGTACCATACCGGTACGGTGTTGCTGGATCGTCTAGAGAGTCTGCATATTGACAGTCAAACCGGAATCCTTTTCCTATTGCTATCCTTGTTGAGGAATCTTCAGCCGGGTTCGTGAAGCTCCGTTTTTAGCTTACAATTTCCGGTTTTCATTTTTTGCATACCGACCAATAGCCGGTAGTCTGAAATTCTCATAGCATTGTCAAGATTATCTCAAACAACAGAAACAATTCTCAGACCTTCCAACCCTCACGGTTTGACCGTGAGAATCACGTTTTGGGATGCCAACTAACGGTTTCACGGCTTTGCTTCTTTAATCTCACGGTGAATCAGCCGGAAAACCTTAAAATTGCCAAACAATTCGGGAAGGAATAAGGGAATATCAAGAAATCTGTGCTCAGCCGAATTCATCAAAACTAATTTGTGAGAGAAATCCGAGACACTTACGGCTGGAAACTGACCATTTACTCGGAGAAACCGGTTTGTCTACAGTAATAAATGGTACGCGTCAAAACTTAAAATGGAAATTTTCAGTAGGATGCGCTCGTTCCATTTCCACGACTTTTTCGCGGAAGATGGAATTAAAGGCGATCCAAGCAAAAAGGCCCAGAACTAGTAAAAACTAGCAATTAGAAAGCACTTTTCCATTCGGAAATTCAGTTTGGGAATTTTGGTCTACCTTTCAAGAAACCCCGTTTTCCCGAGAAAATTTCCGTTCGGCCCCCCCCGGGAGACAAAATTAATCTTTCCATTTACATTCCATCCGAAATTTCCGGATTTTGGGTAAATGGTAAACAACCCGAGTCTAAGTGCCAGCCCATTCCAATGAAACATCGGTGCGCTAGAGTACAACAAAGAGCACTAATAAGGTAAAGCATACTCTGAAACAAATAATCTGTCGTTGTTGTTTTTATTTGACGCATATTCAGACGTCTCAAGTCTCACGATTTTGTCGTGAGACTCACGGTTTTCAGTTCAATCTCACGGTCTCACGACAAGACAGATAAATCTCACGATAAATAGAGGCACAAGCTGACAGAATAAAATTTTGTTGTATAATTTCATTTTTGGCTTGCTTAGGTGAGTTTCTTGCGCCAATTCTGTGCGAATCCATAGTTAAACTTAACAAACCGATACCCAGCTGTTCAGTCCATGACGGACCATGACGGATTGTCGTCTATGACCATATATAGCACTTGTTCCAAATTAGGTCATCATTACCAGTCTCTCACATTTTAATCACGTTTTCAAAATGGCGGAAGTTGCCGATGAACCTAATGAAATTATAAGCAGGAAAAAACACTTTCTCTTAATTTGAACCTGTGTTAACTTGGTTTTGTCTGCTGGTCGATCAATCTCCCGATTTTTACTGAAATCTCCAGATTTTTTTGCATCAGTCTCCAGATTTTCGGTGTTTTGTCTGCATATTTTTGAAGTCTCCAGGTTTGAGATCCTAATCTCCAGGGCCGGGTTGTTCGAAAGCCGGTTAACGTTAACCCAGGATTAAATGTTTTAAAACTGAAGCATGACGTTTTCTTATTAAAAAATGTTTTTCACCTCTAATGTTTGGTGTACTTTGAGATTACTACAGCTCAAAACTAAAGGGCAAACAATATAAACAGAACACCTCACCAAAAAGTTATAAACTAAAATCAAAATTCTCGCTAACCCTGGGTTAGCTTAATCGGGCTTTGAACAACCCGGCCCAGGTTTTTCTCGGCTTTTTTTTTCAAAACCTCCAGATTTGCATGTGATGGGGTCTGAATTCTTCTTAGAGCAGTCGATCTTTGTCAAGAAATGAATATTTACGTTGCAGTCAATGAATTTTTCAAGCTTTGGTAAAATCAGTTCAATCATTTCGAATCGTCACGCATTCTTTCCTGCGTGACAAGCAACTCTCATATTGCGTGCCATTTACATGTAACAAATGATGTTTTGGTATTCTGGTCGACGAATTCATGCTTTAGAATCCCAATTCAAGGGCACGGTTAACGTTTTGCACTAAAACTATCATATCAGGCAGTCATGCCGAGAATCTTGCTGTTTTATGTTATCATGAAGCAGTCTGGACAGTTAGTGGGATTGGCACTACAGTGGAATCTATCCACAACAGCCACACAAGGTCAGAGAAAAGTAGGCTCCATTACTTAAGAAAGCGGCGAAAATTGAGGAAAGTGCTGTTGTAGAGAAGTGGCGGCTGTTAGGGAACTCGTTCCCAGGGCCTTTTCCATGGCTGGGAAGAGGCCCTGGGAACGAGGTTGGCCGTTAGGGAGAGATTCCTTCCCGTCGGAGGTGCAACCTTTTATTTGTAAAAAAAATTCCTTTTGTAGTATTTAAAAAAGAATTATTGTGGTTACGCTTGTGCTTGTTGTCACTAAGTTTTGTATTGAACTACGCAACGAGCGGACAATATGGCGGATTCAAGGAGTCTAACTTTTGAGCTCCCGAGGTCCGCGACGATGGGAGCGCGCGGCGGGGTATGACGTAATATGTCATCTCCCTTCCTTTTAATATATCAACAACAACAGCAACGACAACAACAACGACAACAACGGAATGGAACGTAATTTATCCCCAGGCCCCAGAACATTTCAAAGCTAGTCGAAAAGGACATTCCCCAATGTACTTTAATATTCTAATAAGCCCGTATTCCTCAGTGTTCTTATTTTTATGAATCTATTCGTCGGTGTCATGTCCCTATTCCTAGAGGCAATAGACTGCAAGGCTGATACTGCGGGAAAAACTTTCGAGACACCAACATGACCAGAACCGATAAAGCAGGATCGCAACTGTGGTACTGACCATGCGTGTGAATGTTTAAATGTCCCCTCGACTAACTATGATTTAAGTAGGGATTTTTTGCGGGGTATTAAAAAGAATCGATAGTACCCTGGCTTCGTAGTTCTGCGAATAAAGTACAAACAAATGTGTTTTGCTGTTGTTTAATAGTTAACTATGGTGTCGCTTTACATCGCACATGTTATACAATAGCCTGCATTGCCCCCTTGTGCCTGGCCGTGTACAAGACTTCAACCGCTTTATTCAGTTCAGTCAGTTGGCTTTACCGTCACTGAAATTCCCTTTTGCTTTAGTGAACTTTTGATTTCTTTTGCTTGAGACTTTCACCGGCTTGTGAACTTTTAAGGGCAACAAAATCGGCATGGGATTTCTTTGGGCTAATTTTTGGTCCAGGGATTTTTTTGGGTTTTGCTGGAAGCCCTAGGGAATTTTTTGGGTCTTGACTTTTGGCTCCATTCGATCAACCCCGTCACTTGAAATCCCGAGTACCCCCCCTGGGCCCAGCTGTACCCGAGGTCCTTTCTCGGAGCGTTGTTCAGCGGCGCTGTATCGTCAGATCCTGATCTGGTCTCTGTACTGTCCTTCTGTGATGTCTGTGTGAGGCTAACTGGGGGGGGGGGGGGGGGGGCTAGGTGCCTCCAAACAATGGTACACTGGCGTTGTGGGTCACTTACTGCAGTTGCTCGCTCGCTTGTTCGATCTCTCCGCCTGGAAAAGAAGCCGGGCTAAAATCAAAAGTAAACATCCAACAGTCTTCGCGTCTATGACAAAAAGCTAAAATTGGTCTTACTCTTTACGTCCATATATCTAGTGAACAATGAAAGCCTTCTGTGGTGTGAAGAGCATTAAAGGCGTGGTAACGCTGACCTGCGTTAGCTTCTTGGTAGCACCAACTATTTACATTGTCATTCAAGTGTTACTATTCAACAAAACTATTGAGGACCTGGAAGTCATCTCCCGTGCCTTGGCCCTTCTCTTGGGTCAAGGTTTAGGCGCGCTTTTGCTCATTGCTATTCCGAAGCTAAGAGAGCTCTTGGTATGAAATTCTTAATTTCATTCTTGTTGAAACGCTTTTTTAATTAAAGGAGGTCACTCCAGAAAACGTATGTCTTTGTTAACGTTAATAACATTCTCGCACTAAGTTTAGCCCGACTACCGAAGTTTCAGTCTCTAAACGTAGGTCTTCGTTATGAAGTTCGTGAGTCGGACGGAATGACGTCACATATAACACGTCTTCTAATATAGGCAGGCCCACAACGACAAACCGTGTAATCACCCTCGCTGCCTCACCTGCCCGTTCTTACAAGAAGGCCAAACTAAATATACTTTCTCTGCAACTAAAGAAGAACGACGTATAAATGATAATTTGAATTGTAAATCTAAAAATTTAGTTTATCTAATTGAATGTAAGAAATGCACAAAGCAGTACATTGGAGAGCCAAAACGTCGTTCCATCCAGAATCACCATCAGCTCATCAAGCCCACTCCTGTTTCTACACATTTTAACCAACCTGGCCATTCCATTGACCATCTTTTTTTAACTCCCTTGGGACTCATTCACAGCAAGAGTGACTCCGTACGAAAGCAATGACACTTGAGCCGCTTGGCATCAATAAACGCGAAGAACAAAATTAGCAACTTTTTAACCTATCATAGCTTCTTATTTTATATTTCAAAGATATGTAACGGTCATTTTGTATTTTTTGCATTCATTTCTTTTAGCCCCCATAGAAGTTTTGTTTTTCAAACTGAAATATCGAGCAATTATATTCAGTGTACTTGTTTTAATTTCATTGCTGTTTTATTTTTTTTCCTCTCTTCGCCGTGGGGATCAGTCTACCGTTTTTTGCACATATAACACGCCCTGGCTGCCAAGCACAACTTCAAAACGGTGGAGTCCGAAATGGCTTCTTTTGAGACGAATTTGATGAAGATAGCAGGCACTTCAGAGAATGAAAGCTTGGTTGGTGGAAAAGCTAAAATGTTTACTTGCTATAGGCGAAAACAAAAAAGTAAGCTTTCTGGAGTGACCTTCTCCTTGAACAGTAAGCCTTAAGGCCCGTTTACACAGGCGATCTTTGTCGCGGCAACTCGATGCAATTTTTGTCGCGCTTATTAAAAGCTGCATCAAGTTTCAAACATGTTCGAAACCCCTGCGATATCGCGGCGACAAATCGCACTGAAAATCGCATCTAGTTTACACGTGCGATTTTGAAGTTGCAACTTAAGGTGGCTGAACACAGTTTTTGATACCTCTGTTTCATTTACATTTTTCTCTAAAACCCTCGATCCTTTGGTCACCAAAAATGGCAGCAAGCAAGTTAACAACACAAACTTCAACTTTTTGATAAATTAAGCTGACGTATGTACGGTTGTTATGGCAACATGATCAAATATAAACAGGTGTTTAAAATCGTTTTTGTTTATTTGCAGAAAATCTAGTCATTAGATTTTCTTTATAATTTGCATGCAACAAGCTTGTAACAATACTCACAAGTTAGGGCTATTTTAATAACAATTTAACAAACAGATCTTTAATTATCCCTCTTTGAAGGTTCACTGGCATATCTTGAATTTCCTTTGTTAAAGTTCAATTTTTTTCAATCCTCCAGTTACTTATTTCCTAAAGTATTTGCGTGCCAAATTTCGTGAAATTCTAATGAGTGGTTCTCGAGAAATAAGCACCTCCGAGAAGTCAATTTTTCACTCAATCGCACTTTTTTCGACTTACTACGCATGCGCTGCATTCAACTGGGTTCTTTTAGCAACAAAGAAATAGCAGAGCTGAGTTCTTTGCATTGTTACCTTTCTAACATACCTTTGTAATAAAAGAGTAAAACCATCAATTCAATACATTGCGTTCATTTGTGAAGAAAAAAAATAGTACAGATAGCGCAGACATTGAGCAAATAAAATGATCGCTCTATTTATGCCATGTTTGTTTTTATGCAATACTTGTGCACGCGCTGAATCGCGTTAGCAAGAGCGAGCGCCAAAACTGTGTTCGGCCACCTTAAGCGCGACAAAAATCGCCTGTGTAAACGGGCCTTTAGACAATCAATCAATCAATCAATCAATCAATCAATCAATCAATCAATCAACTCTTTATTTAACCACGTTGTGCCTTAAGTAAGCTCTATCAAAATACGAACGTACATGCAAAACGAAAAAACAAACAAACAAATAAATAGTATTAATAAAATAAATTACATGGTCGCTAAAGCAATTCAATGAAATATCTATAGTAGACGTATTTATGTTCCTTTGTAACTAATCTCTGTTATTTTTTCAGAGTTTTTGTTTTCCCGTCGCTTGTGGCCACAGAAGGTGTTGTTTTACAGGTAGAAGCTCCAAACCTCTCCGAGGAATTCTTTTATCAGTCGACGACAAAATTCCGACCCAGCAACAAATTGAAGAATTCACAGAGGACAGTCTACGCTATTTAAACGATGTGAAGAGTACGTTTGAGAAGATAACGGACAAAATTTTTCATTACATCTTCTCAGGAAGCGTGGTCGAGAGATTTGGAATCCCGCTTTTGATCTCCATGCCACGAGGGTGCTGTGGTAGGCTACCTTGCAAAATTGGCGCTTTAGATACTGACCTAGACATCATGTTTTTCACATTGGAAGATAAAGCGTCCTTTACTGGCGAGGAGAACATTCTCGTGGAACCTTTTATTGACGAGAGCGACGGGTTTACCGGATATGCCAAACTCACCCATCTCACTGCTGACATCGAAGGAGAGTTAATAAGTTCAAAACGCGTTGAAGTTGTAACTAGGAGTGCTGTTGAAAACACCCGTGTTTTGAACTTTCCTGGCC
>JAHPZR010037036.1:0-20000 GCA_019787425.1 Platygyra sinensis
CTGAATGTGTGGCACTAAGCTGTAGTGGAACAGAAGACGGTGTCGTAGAAAGCTCTCGCAGTGTCAAGAAGAAGCATGTTTCCTATTTCATGAAGTACAAACCTGAAACAAAACTTTTGGGAAGAGATATCGTCCTTTGATGTGGGATCTAGAGAAGGAATTTGCATCGTAGCCAAAGACAGCTTCATTTATTTTGTTGGTGGCAGACGATCGAACATGCAACTGAAAGACGCCGACAGGTACGACCTTAATAAAAACAAGTGGGAAAAGATATCTGACATGCAGAAAGCCAGACAATGGGCTTACGGAGCTGCTGCTTATGGGAGACTTTTTATCACGGATAATGGCAGATCCTGCCAAGAGGAGAGAACATGTGAAGTGTACCTCGAAACAACAAATGAGTGGCAGTTCATAGCAAGTTTGAGAATCCCACGCACCCGACAGGGTTGTATGATGTGCGTCGATGGCAAATTGTATGTACTGAACGATTACGTTTGGTCTGTGAGTGGAACACGAGGAAAGATCGAATGTTATAACCCAGACAAGAATGAATGGCAGGAAGAAACTGAGATACCCATCAAACGAGTCATGTATGCATGGTATCTCTTAAACTCTTGTTCACTGAGAGTTTTCAAGGGAGGTTGCCTTGAATGACCACGCCCTTGAGAGTGATGTCTCGAGTGCAGTCAAACATTAACACTATAGTCTAAACGGTAATCATTTTCTCTTTCCGTCATCAAGATGGACGCAAGAAGGCTATCGCGCACCTTGAAAAGAATTTCTTATTTTTAGATTTTTCGAAGTCTGACTTCCTTTATTCAATGCTGAAAATCTTATGAAATAATGAAAGATGCGAATGCAGCCATGACACTACTGGAACTGAAAATGACCTGAAAAAAATTCAGGCTTTGAACGGGATTCGAACCCACGACCTTTGCGTTACCGGTGCAATGCTCTACTAACTGAGCTATCAAAGCCACATGAGAGCGGTCGTGTCTGGGTTCGGTCCTTTATGTTCAGTGGACGTGATACTCGGCTGAAGGATATGAATTCCATGGTAATAGATGTCCAACAGTAGCAATTTAATTATGAAGTAATGAAAGATGCCAATGCAGCCGTGACACTACTGGAAAAACGACCTGAAAAATGACCTTTTTCGTGGCGTGACAAGGAAAATCAACAATTGTCATGTAGATAGAAAAAACTGCGGTAAGGTTTAATAAAATTTCATCTTTATGAATACCTTTATAAAGGTAATACAATTTCATTGCACTTTGCAAACGAGGGTACCAAAGCTCTGTTACTGATTACACTCTTAGTTTGTTAAAAAAAACTTACTCTAATTCCTTTTTCGTTCCACACGTTTCGGAGTCATTAGTGCAAGAAAGGCTGCATATACAAAACACTAATATATTTCCTTGAAGCTAAGCTCTACGGCAAAATAAATGTTTGTTCTCTCCAAAACAAGTACGATGACCTTCCCCAGGGCTACTCCCAGAAAACCTATGTGTGGGGAGAGTCTGTGGCCCGCTTCCCAAAACCCTTACCTATTTAAGACCAAAATCTACGATTTCCCCCACCTATATCTGACCTATTGTAACCAATATCTTAGTTAAGAACTGACTCTAAAATGAATCCCTATTTCTGACCAAAACGGCTGCAGTGAAAAAAAGCATACCCTTCGGGGCCGAGCGTACCTAACGCCCATTTAAGGGAGCACCCCACCCGAGAAAGAACCCCTCTTCTTGATGCATAAGTCTAAATGACATACGGCTTACTACAAAGTATTTCGATTTGAAGAAACCTTAACCTTTCTGCTTTGAAATATGGTTAATTAACAGAAGAAACTTCTGTTACTCTGTTACATTTGTCATGCTACATTGTTCTGTGGAAGAGGAGAGGAAACCAAAATCGGAAGACGGTCCTCAAATGCATTGTCTTCCGGGCAAAAACTGGGTTCTCCAGCATTGTTTGTGGGAAGAGAAACCACGTGTTTGTTATGTCCTGTAGTGGTTACTTGATCTCTGTTTCCACTTGAAGAAGAGCTTGGGTTTAGCTGAGCCTCAGAGATCAGAGACGGAGATACGGGTAACTGATGATGATAATTACCAGGGTCGACAGCATCCTGTGATCCTGAAGCCACATGCCCATCGACGGTTACGACAACTTCATCATACGCAGCAAGAAATTGATCGCTGGATCGGCGGGTGAAGTTGTTGTAAGGTGCGCGAAAACAACACGGTGAAAGACAACAGCAACCGTCATCAAAAATAAATGGAGCGGGGTCATTAAGGATCCTCTGCACTTTTTTGGCCAGAAAATGCAACCGTTTCGGTTTGATGCGAGATTCTTCTCTTTTAAATAAATTGATGTAGCTAAACCAGTGATGAGGACACTCCGCGGACAGCAGAGCATCACGGAGTTCTGCGAGCAACGTCCGGAAGCACTCTTCCATGTTGTTCTCTATCCAGAATCCCACGGGAACTTTCTCTAAGGTATTAAAGAATATAGTTTTCATGTGGTAAGAGGCCATTTTGGGCACCACAGGTTGAAGGTGGTCTTTAAAGATGATCTTCAGAGCCAAGAAACATTTTCTTGCAGTGTCTGGTACAAGTTTAGAGAGCTCCACTTCTGCCAAGGAAAAGGAGAATCTCCAACTTGTTTTGTCGTTATCGCTTGGTGCAGGCTTGGCCACCAGATGACAGCCAAGTGACATTATCCTGTGTGCGTCATCAAAACTGGGCCAGTATCTCGGTCGGGAAGCCCAGTCGCTCATGGTCGGCCACTCAGGGCACTGGATACAAAGTGTGATATCAGTCTCAAAAAAGGCCCCGATGCGAAGCTTCATCGACGGTCCCTTATACTTAAGACGTACTCTGGGTGTATCTTCGCACATTCCAAAATAACGTGTGTGGCCAGGAAAGTTCAAAACACGGGTGTTTTCAACAGCACTCCTAGTTACAACTTCAACGCGTTTTGAACTTATTAACTCTCCTTCGATGTCAGCAGTGAGATGGGTGAGTTTGGCATATCCGGTAAACCCGTCGCTCTCGTCAATAAAAGGTTCCACGAGAATGTTCTCCTCGCCAGTAAAGGACGCTTTATCTTCCAATGTGAAAAACATGATGTCTAGGTCAGTATCTAAAGCGCCAATTTTGCAAGGTAGCCTACCACAGCACCCTCGTGGCATGGAGATCAAAAGCGGGATTCCAAATCTCTCGACCACGCTTCCTGAGAAGATGTAATGAAAAATTTTGTCCGTTATCTTCTCAAACGTACTCTTCACATCGTTTAAATAGCGTAGACTGTCCTCTGTGAATTCTTCAATTTGTTGCTGGGTCGGAATTTTGTCGTCGACTGATAAAAGAATTCCTCGGAGAGGTTTGGAGCTTCTACCTGTAAAACAACACCTTCTGTGGCCACAAGCGACGGGAAAACAAAAACTCTGAAAAAATAACAGAGATTAGTTACAAAGGAACATAAATACGTCTACTATAGATATTTCATTGAATTGCTTTAGCGACCATGTAATTTATTTTATTAATACTTATTTATTTGTTTGTTTGTTTTTTCGTTTTGCATGTACGTTCGTATTTTGATAGAGCTTACTTAAGGCACAACGTGGTTAAATAAAGAGTTGATTGATTGATTGATTGATTGATTGATTGATTGATTGATTGATTGTCTAAAGGCCCGTTTACACAGGCGATTTTTGTCGCGCTTAAGGTGGCCGAACACAGTTTTGGCGCTCGCTCTTGCTAACGCGATTCAGCGCGTGCACAAGTATTGCATAAAAACAAACATGGCATAAATAGAGCGATCATTTTATTTGCTCAATGTCTGCGCTATCTGTACTATTTTTTTCTTCACAAATGAACGCAATGTATTGAATTGATGGTTTTACTCTTTTATTACAAAGGTATGTTAGAAAGGTAACAATGCAAAGAACTCAGCTCTGCTATTTCTTTGTTGCTAAAAGAACCCAGTTGAATGCAGCGCATGCGTAGTAAGTCGAAAAAAGTGCGATTGAGTGAAAAATTGACTTCTCGGAGGTGCTTATTTCTCGAGAACCACTCATTAGAATTTCACGAAATTTGGCACGCAAATACTTTAGGAAATAAGTAACTGGAGGATTGAAAAAAAATTGAACTTTAACAAAGGAAATTCAAGATATGCCAGTGAACCTTCAAAGAGGGATAATTAAAGATCTGTTTGTTAAATTGTTATTAAAATAGCCCTAACTTGTGAGTATTGTTACAAGCTTGTTGCATGCAAATTATAAAGAAAATCTAATGACTAGATTTTCTGCAAATAAACAAAAAACGATTTTAAACACCTGTTTATATTTGATCATGTTGCCATAACAACCGTACATACGTCAGCTTAATTATCAAAAAGTTGAAGTTTGTGTTGTTAACTTGCTTGCTGCCATTTTTGGTGACCAAAGGATCGAGGGTTTTAGAGAAAAATGTAAATGAAACAGAGGTATCAAAAACTGTGTTCAGCCACCTTAAGTTGCAACTTCAAAATCGCACGTGTAAACTAGATGCGATTTTCAGTGCGATTTGTCGCCGCGATATCGCAGGGGTTTCGAACATGTTTGAAACTTGATGCAGCTTTTAATAAGCGCGACAAAAATTGCATCGAGTTGCCGCGACAAAGATCGCCTGTGTAAACGGGCCTTAAGGCTTACTGTTCAAGGAGAAGGTCACTCCAGAAAGCTTACTTTTTTGTTTTCGCCTATAGCAAGTAAACATTTTAGCTTTTCCACCAACCAAGCTTTCATTCTCTGAAGTGCCTGCTATCTTCATCAAATTCGTCTCAAAAGAAGCCATTTCGGACTCCACCGTTTTGAAGTTGTGCTTGGCAGCCAGGGCGTGTTATATGTGCAAAAAACGGTAGACTGATCCCCACGGCGAAGAGAGGAAAAAAAATAAAACAGCAATGAAATTAAAACAAGTACACTGAATATAATTGCTCGATATTTCAGTTTGAAAAACAAAACTTCTATGGGGGCTAAAAGAAATGAATGCAAAAAATACAAAATGACCGTTACATATCTTTGAAATATAAAATAAGAAGCTATGATAGGTTAAAAAGTTGCTAATTTTGTTCTTCGCGTTTATTGATGCCAAGCGGCTCAAGTGTCATTGCTTTCGTACGGAGTCACTCTTGCTGTGAATGAGTCCCAAGGGAGTTAAAAAAAGATGGTCAATGGAATGGCCAGGTTGGTTAAAATGTGTAGAAACAGGAGTGGGCTTGATGAGCTGATGGTGATTCTGGATGGAACGACGTTTTGGCTCTCCAATGTACTGCTTTGTGCATTTCTTACATTCAATTAGATAAACTAAATTTTTAGATTTACAATTCAAATTATCATTTATACGTCGTTCTTCTTTAGTTGCAGAGAAAGTATATTTAGTTTGGCCTTCTTGTAAGAACGGGCAGGTGAGGCAGCGAGGGTGATTACACGGTTTGTCGTTGTGGGCCTGCCTATATTAGAAGACGTGTTATATGTGACGTCATTCCGTCCGACTCACGAACTTCATAACGAAGACCTACGTTTAGAGACTGAAACTTCGGTAGTCGGGCTAAACTTAGTGCGAGAATGTTATTAACGTTAACAAAGACATACGTTTTCTGGAGTGACCTCCTTTAATTAAAAAAGCGTTTCAACAAGAATGAAATTAAGAATTTCATACCAAGAGCTCTCTTAGCTTCGGAATAGCAATGAGCAAAAGCGCGCCTAAACCTTGACCCAAGAGAAGGGCCAAGGCACGGGAGATGACTTCCAGGTCCTCAATAGTTTTGTTGAATAGTAACACTTGAATGACAATGTAAATAGTTGGTGCTACCAAGAAGCTAACGCAGGTCAGCGTTACCACGCCTTTAATGCTCTTCACACCACAGAAGGCTTTCATTGTTCACTAGATATATGGACGTAAAGAGTAAGACCAATTTTAGCTTTTTGTCATAGACGCGAAGACTGTTGGATGTTTACTTTTGATTTTAGCCCGGCTTCTTTTCCAGGCGGAGAGATCGAACAAGCGAGCGAGCAACTGCAGTAAGTGACCCACAACGCCAGTGTACCATTGTTTGGAGGCACCTAGCCCCCCCCCCCCCCCCCCCCAGTTAGCCTCACACAGACATCACAGAAGGACAGTACAGAGACCAGATCAGGATCTGACGATACAGCGCCGCTGAACAACGCTCCGAGAAAGGACCTCGGGTACAGCTGGGCCCAGGGGGGGTACTCGGGATTTCAAGTGACGGGGTTGATCGAATGGAGCCAAAAGTCAAGACCCAAAAAATTCCCTAGGGCTTCCAGCAAAACCCAAAAAAATCCCTGGACCAAAAATTAGCCCCAAAGAAATCCCATGCCGATTTTGTTGCCCTTAAAAGTTCACAAGCCGGTGAAAGTCTCAAGCAAAAGAAATCAAAAGTTCACTAAAGCAAAAGGGAATTTCAGTGACGGTAAAGCCAACTGACTGAACTGAATAAAGCGGTTGAAGTCTTGTACACGGCCAGGCACAAGGGGGCAATGCAGGCTATTGTATAACATGTGCGATGTAAAGCGACACCATAGTTAACTATTAAACAACAGCAAAACACATTTGTTTGTACTTTATTCGCAGAACTACGAAGCCAGGGTACTATCGATTCTTTTTAATACCCCGCAAAAAATCCCTACTTAAATCATAGTTAGTCGAGGGGACATTTAAACATTCACACGCATGGTCAGTACCACAGTTGCGATCCTGCTTTATCGGTTCTGGTCATGTTGGTGTCTCGAAAGTTTTTCCCGCAGTATCAGCCTTGCAGTCTATTGCCTCTAGGAATAGGGACATGACACCGACGAATAGATTCATAAAAATAAGAACACTGAGGAATACGGGCTTATTAGAATATTAAAGTACATTGGGGAATGTCCTTTTCGACTAGCTTTGAAATGTTCTGGGGCCTGGGGATAAATTACGTTCCATTCCGTTGTTGTCGTTGTTGTTGTCGTTGCTGTTGTTGTTGATATATTAAAAGGAAGGGAGATGACATATTACGTCATACCCCGCCGCGCGCTCCCATCGTCGCGGACCTCGGGAGCTCAAAAGTTAGACTCCTTGAATCCGCCATATTGTCCGCTCGTTGCGTAGTTCAATACAAAACTTAGTGACAACAAGCACAAGCGTAACCACAATAATTCTTTTTTAAATACTACAAAAGGAATTTTTTTTACAAATAAAAGGTTGCACCTCCGACGGGAAGGAATCTCTCCCTAACGGCCAACCTCGTTCCCAGGGCCTCTTCCCAGCCATGGAAAAGGCCCTGGGAACGAGTTCCCTAACAGCCGCCACTTCTCTACAACAGCACTTTCCTCAATTTTCGCCGCTTTCTTAAGTAATGGAGCCTACTTTTCTCTGACCTTGTGTGGCTGTTGTGGATAGATTCCACTGTAGTGCCAATCCCACTAACTGTCCAGACTGCTTCATGATAACATAAAACAGCAAGATTCTCGGCATGACTGCCTGATATGATAGTTTTAGTGCAAAACGTTAACCGTGCCCTTGAATTGGGATTCTAAAGCATGAATTCGTCGACCAGAATACCAAAACATCATTTGTTACATGTAAATGGCACGCAATATGAGAGTTGCTTGTCACGCAGGAAAGAATGCGTGACGATTCGAAATGATTGAACTGATTTTACCAAAGCTTGAAAAATTCATTGACTGCAACGTAAATATTCATTTCTTGACAAAGATCGACTGCTCTAAGAAGAATTCAGACCCCATCACATGCAAATCTGGAGGTTTTGAAAAAAAAAGCCGAGAAAAACCTGGGCCGGGTTGTTCAAAGCCCGATTAAGCTAACCCAGGGTTAGCGAGAATTTTGATTTTAGTTTATAACTTTTTGGTGAGGTGTTCTGTTTATATTGTTTGCCCTTTAGTTTTGAGCTGTAGTAATCTCAAAGTACACCAAACATTAGAGGTGAAAAACATTTTTTAATAAGAAAACGTCATGCTTCAGTTTTAAAACATTTAATCCTGGGTTAACGTTAACCGGCTTTCGAACAACCCGGCCCTGGAGATTAGGATCTCAAACCTGGAGACTTCAAAAATATGCAGACAAAACACCGAAAATCTGGAGACTGATGCAAAAAAATCTGGAGATTTCAGTAAAAATCGGGAGATTGATCGACCAGCAGACAAAACCAAGTTAACACAGGTTCAAATTAAGAGAAAGTGTTTTTTCCTGCTTATAATTTCATTAGGTTCATCGGCAACTTCCGCCATTTTGAAAACGTGATTAAAATGTGAGAGACTGGTAATGATGACCTAATTTGGAACAAGTGCTATATATGGTCATAGACGACAATCCGTCATGGTCCGTCATGGACTGAACAGCTGGGTATCGGTTTGTTAAGTTTAACTATGGATTCGCACAGAATTGGCGCAAGAAACTCACCTAAGCAAGCCAAAAATGAAATTATACAACAAAATTTTATTCTGTCAGCTTGTGCCTCTATTTATCGTGAGATTTATCTGTCTTGTCGTGAGACCGTGAGATTGAACTGAAAACCGTGAGTCTCACGACAAAATCGTGAGACTTGAGACGTCTGAATATGCGTCAAATAAAAACAACAACGACAGATTATTTGTTTCAGAGTATGCTTTACCTTATTAGTGCTCTTTGTTGTACTCTAGCGCACCGATGTTTCATTGGAATGGGCTGGCACTTAGACTCGGGTTGTTTACCATTTACCCAAAATCCGGAAATTTCGGATGGAATGTAAATGGAAAGATTAATTTTGTCTCCCGGGGGGGGCCGAACGGAAATTTTCTCGGGAAAACGGGGTTTCTTGAAAGGTAGACCAAAATTCCCAAACTGAATTTCCGAATGGAAAAGTGCTTTCTAATTGCTAGTTTTTACTAGTTCTGGGCCTTTTTGCTTGGATCGCCTTTAATTCCATCTTCCGCGAAAAAGTCGTGGAAATGGAACGAGCGCATCCTACTGAAAATTTCCATTTTAAGTTTTGACGCGTACCATTTATTACTGTAGACAAACCGGTTTCTCCGAGTAAATGGTCAGTTTCCAGCCGTAAGTGTCTCGGATTTCTCTCACAAATTAGTTTTGATGAATTCGGCTGAGCACAGATTTCTTGATATTCCCTTATTCCTTCCCGAATTGTTTGGCAATTTTAAGGTTTTCCGGCTGATTCACCGTGAGATTAAAGAAGCAAAGCCGTGAAACCGTTAGTTGGCATCCCAAAACGTGATTCTCACGGTCAAACCGTGAGGGTTGGAAGGTCTGAGAATTGTTTCTGTTGTTTGAGATAATCTTGACAATGCTATGAGAATTTCAGACTACCGGCTATTGGTCGGTATGCAAAAAATGAAAACCGGAAATTGTAAGCTAAAAACGGAGCTTCACGAACCCGGCTGAAGATTCCTCAACAAGGATAGCAATAGGAAAAGGATTCCGGTTTGACTGTCAATATGCAGACTCTCTAGACGATCCAGCAACACCGTACCGGTATGGTACTATCGAGGTCGATGTTGTATTTAAAGGAGATCATCGTAGCTTTGTTATGAGAACTCTCGAGTCCTTCTCGAGAACTGAAAGTAGATTACAGAATACCATGACCTGCCTTATTTTCTCTAGTAGATACTTAACTAGATCGATTACAATGACTGAACTAGCAAAGCAAGCATATAACATTAGTTAGTCTACCTTATTCGCTCACCTTTTCTTTCCGAAGTGATAACACCATGAATTCTGTTCGAAGGGTGTTCAAACGAACAAGCGTGACAGAGTTCTAAACCGTTTATAACTGTGTCACAAATATTTTAGTTTTAGTCGTGGGTGGGTGATATCCACGGGCTAATTTTGGAAGCACGTGACAAGCACCTGAATCCCTGGGTGTTTATAAAAACTGTGTTAAAAAAATATCAGACTAGCCAGGCTTTTAAGGTGAGGCTTGCGTATTGGCACGGTTCGGGTCATTTTTCATCGGTCACTTGATGAAAGTGATGATATATAGATGTGGATTTAAAGACATCTGGATGGCTGGCTTGAACAGGGAAGGAAGGAGGGGAGAGTGAGTGTGACTGGCATGTCCGAAGGAAAGAGCGAAGAACGCTTATACCTTTTTTAGAAACGTCTAATTTGAGGACTGAGGCTGGAACTTCATAAATTTCACCATTCACTCTGAAACGAGCTGATCTTATGGTTACCATTTCTGCTATTTGGTCATGGCGGAGCTCCTGCGCGCCGAAGCGCACGAGCGGAGCCCCAAACCTTAAAAACTTTGATAACCCATCGAAAAATCTTTGGTTCTCACGTGACCGTACGTACGTACGTACGCCAAAACAAGAATAGGAGAGTAGCACCATTACCATAGATAAATCTTTGATATTGGACATCCATGTCATGATTAATTGACAGCTGTCAAGACAAGGTATTCGCTGACCAGTATCAGGTAACCATATCGCGGGCTCAGGTCAAGAGCTCATAAATCGAAGTCTCCTATTTTAGGAGTTGACCGCTGACCAGGTAATAGGTTTGCTTTTAAAACACAAAGTTTTCAATTGGACCGCAGACTTAAGCCAAATTATTACTCTGGGGGAGAGGGAGGGAGTACATGCAAAAGCAAAATGTCGGCGCAAATTAAACCCTTGCGCGTTGTTGACTTTTTTTCCGACATATTCCTTACACAGTCGTCGTCTCTTGGCTGCGCCCGCAGTACGACTGAGCGGCAGTCAAAACTTAGCTATCCTACCGAAACCACACGATAATATGCTAAAATTGAAATAGAATTGAAAATTGAAATAGAAAAAAACCGAGCTGAGTTAATAATGATAATAAATCATTAGTCATTAGTTAACTTGAGAATTCCGGGTTTAATTTGACGAGGAACAGCATATTACAATCTGATATGTTTTTTTTCAGTAATCTGTCATCTTTTCATTTCCAAGATAATGATGTAAGAAGCTGTAAGAAGAAATCCCCTCGCGCTCATTAAGTATACCATGTAGCTGCACCTCAAAGCTGCGATCAAGGTCCTGGCGAGAGAGAATGCCGCGTCCAGAGGGGTTTTTTCTCTCTCGCCGGGATCTCGATTCCCGGGTCTCGATCGCGGCTTCGCTGCTCTCAATAATCGCATCTTCGCCGCTCCCAATAATCGCATCTTCGCTACGAATAAAACCCTCTGGCACCCAGGGTATTATAATAATGAACGGCTGTTACACTCTTTTTTTTATAAGAATGTTTTTCAGACCCAGGCTGAATATTCTTATTTTTCGACCGATTTTAGGCTGTAAATATTCTTGTAATATTCTTAAATTATAGCTTATGACACTTCCGTTTTAGAATTTATTGGGGTATCTATTACAAGTGTTTGGTATCTGGATCTATATCGCGCTACATTGTGCACGCGCTCCATCGCTTTTCGTTGCAGTCGGCGAGGCCAAGATGTCACTTCAAACGACACTTGGCTGTTTTGGCTTTGAAAAAAGTATTGCGCACAGAAATGGCGTAAAGAAAATGAAAGTACCCGATTTTGTTTCAACTATGTCAAGTATACAAATGTGTCCCAAAAAATTATCGAAGAAAAGCGTAGAGTTTGTGAGCCTCTACAACCTGTACTCCCTCCATATAGCACAACCTCTCCCATATTACACTTCCTTCTCAACTCTGTAAGTAAAGAAGCCTTAAAGCATTGTCAAGCCCAACGGAGAGTCTTACTTCTGTTCTACGCTAGTCTACTCTATTCAATGATACTCTACTCTACTCTACTCTACTCTACTCTACTCTACTCTACGCTCCTTTACGCCTCTCTACGCCCCTCTACACCTCAACGCCTCTACGCCTCTAGACCTCTCTCTACACCGCCACACCTCTACACTTTTACGCCTCTACACCTCCACACCTCTACGCCTCTAACCTTCTACACCTCTACACCTCTATGCCTCTACACCTCTACGCCTCTACACCTCTACGCTTCTACGCCTCTAAACCTCTAAGCCTCTAACCCTCCACACCTCTATGCCTCTAAACCTCTATGCCTCTACACCTCTACGCCTCTATACCTCTACGCCTCTACACCTCTACACCTCTCTCTACACCTCTGCACCCTTTACGCCTCTACCCCTTTCTCTACACCTCTACACCCTTTACGCCTCTACACCTCTACGCCTCTACGCCTCTACGCCTCTACGCCTCTACGCCTCTACGCCTCTACGCCTCTACGCCTCTACGCCTCTACGCCTCTACGCCTCTACGCCTCTACGCCTCTACGCCTCTACGCCTCTACGCCTCTACGCCTCTACGCCTCTACGCCTCTACGCCTCTACGCCTCTACGCCTCTACGCCTCTACGCCTCTACGCCTCTACGCCTCTACGCCTCTACGCCTCTACGCCTCTACGCCTCTACGCCTCTACGCCTCTACGCCTCTACGCCTCTACGCCTCAACGCCTCTACGCCTCTACGCCTCTACGCCTCTACGCCTCTACGCCTCTACGCCTCTACGCCTCTACGCCTCTACGCCTCTACGCCTCTAACCCTCTACACCTCTATGCCTCTACACCTCTGAAGTGTTAAGGTGTAGAGGGGTAGAGGTGTAGAGGAGTAGAGGCGTAGGGGCGTAGAAGCGTAGAGGCGTAGAGGCGTAGAGGCGTAGAGGCGTAGAGGCGTAGAGGCGTAGAGGCGTAGAGGCGTAGAGGCGTAGAGGCGTAGAGGCGTAGAGGCGTAGAGGCGTAGAGGTGTAGAGGTGTAGAGGTGTAGAGGTGTAGAGGTGTAGAGGTGTAGAGGTGTAGAGGTGTAGAGGTGTAGAGGTGTAGAGGTGTAGAGGTGTAGAGGTGTAGAGGTGTAGAGGTGTAGAGATGTAGAGGTGTAGAGGTGTAGAGGTGTAGAGGTGTAGAGGTGTAGAGGTGTAGAGGTGTAGAGGTGTAGAGGCATAGAGGTGTAGGTCTACTTTGCTAAGTCTATACTCCACTATACGCTACAACAACCCGTACAGGTCGTAGAGGAGCCGAAAAACTCTACGCTTTTTTTTGATAATTTTTTGTGTAGAAAATACTATATGCGTCTGACAGAACAACCCGTAGAGGTGGTACAGGAGCCAAAAAACTCTACACTTTTCATTGATCATATTTTGTGCCAGGTATAATGTCAAGTGCAATGGGCCCTTTGCAGTTTACGATCACATGGTACAAAAACCGCCATGCTGGAGAGCAAACCGCCCACTGGGACCTCCAAAACAAAAGAATATTTAGTTAGTTGCTTTGTTTTGGAGGACCCAGTGGGCAGTTTGCTCTCCAGCATGGCGGTTTTTGTACCATGTGATCGTAAACTGCAAAGGGCCCATTGAGTGTAATTACTTACAACTGTAATCATAAAACTGTATTGTATTTACAGATGTTTCAACACACAATTATATTCTATCCTTTTCAAAATCTCAGCCTCGGCTTTATTCTTAAAATATTCCTAAAATTTCGCAAATTTCAGCCTCGATATTCTTATAAAATATGTTCTTACAGAAAAAAAATAGTGTAATAGAGAGAGACAACTGACAAGCAAAGCTCAAAAATTAGCGCAAATCTGCAGGTTACAAGGAAAGTCAGTAGGGGAAGCTGCCTAAGTAGCCTGGCTTATGTACAAAGCTGACTAAACAAATAATTGGCACGCAATGTAAGCACAAGCGAGGACATTTAACTATGAAATCAAAATTGGAACATAAACAGACAAACTGATGTTTAAGGTGAAATTTGAAGTAATATTAAAAGGAAACTGTTAGGATTAAAATGGATTGGACACACTACCAGACAGCTTACCCCCTCTAAAAAGAGCCCCAGGTTGGTAGGGGACTGTTTGGTGTCCATCTTCACTTCAATTTCAATTTTCCAAATCCATCAAATCTTCAACATTTTATATTTTCCCCCAATTTAACGTATCCTCTTTTCAAAAATGCCCAAAAGTTTACACAAAACAGGCAAACAGTGGTTATGGTTATAAGCATAGAGATTTAGCGTTGCTTGAAACGTGACCGAGATATTGGCAGAAAGGCCGTTTTAATCGACGTCAAAACAGCCTTCACGTGTACATGACCCCGCCTTAAACGTAGTTGCAATTAGTTCTTTACTAAATACCTGTTGTAAAGAATAAAGACGTGCTCTGTTTCATACAAAGATCTTTGTTTCACTATATTATCCGTTCAAGGTTCTCACAAATATCTCTACTGGTTTCCTGCTTTACTCAAAAGCTGTGGCAAAATGACTGGCAGCAGATCAAGGTTTTAAACAGGCTAAATAAGCGACAGTGAGACTTCGAAATTTCTTATCTAGCCTAGCTTATGTACAAAGCTGACTAAACAAAAAATGTCACTCTGCTAAAAATTATGTAAATAGAGTTTGCGCTTAATTAAGTTTTTCGTTTTTTATTGTAGAGAAATTAATTTTTTTGTGATTTTCATGCTGGTTGCATAACCTGGAAATGTTTTCACAATGGTTTGAAACAGGGTTGAGGGTATGTCATAATATGTCTTTATAACAGTGACGTTAAGCGGATGAAGATTGGTTCTGTTGCCGTTGTTGTGTTATGAAGAGACAATCCGATCAAGAAATTACTCTGTTGCTTACTGACATGCAGCTTGTTTCAAAGTTTAGTCTCCTTGGATACAGAAAAAGCCTACCGCAACCTAAATTCATTTTCCAACCTTGATTGATTCTCAAAGCCCAAATAAACAATTTTACTTATTTTTATCATTTCTATCTGCCGTAATGTACTAAAGAGACATTTTCATTTTTCTCTCCTGGACGACATTAGGTAAAGTGAAAAAATGCGTGCACCCATTCAAGAAAAAAAAAATTGATTTATTGTTTTTTGTTTTGTTTTTTTTTTTGTTTGAATTTGAGTCCTGGTGGACCTTGGTAAATTGACTTCCAACCTTTTGTCTTTGTTCCTCGTTTTTTTTCTTTTTGAACAGCTCCTACAATGTTTCGCATTATTTCGATTTTAAAAAGTCTGGAAACACAATCACTAAACTGGCCTGGTCGAACAGAGATTTCGAGCAGAGTATTCCAAAAAGGAAAAAGAAATGCAGTTGGTGAGTAGCCCCCTATGCAGACGTTCTTAGGCTTGTCACGCGTTAGGAACGCGTGACAAGCCTAAAGCGACCGTCTGCGTGGGAGGCTGTATACAGGTGGTGAGTAAAACAGGGCAATTTATCGATTTTTTTAAGTGTGCAAGCTTTTTTTTAATGGCAATTTCGAAAACGAGTTCACGTTAACAAGAGCTATCAAACCTTATTCGGTTGTAGGTTGCCCAATGTGTTATATCATTTTCTCTTGGTTATATTTAGCTGCTCTTTAATTTGTTCGCTTGCGTTTCCGCGATTGGTCAGTAACGTCATCTTCAATTTATGCTCTTGCGCAATATTAGCGCGTGTCGAATTTTCACGCTGCGGGCACTTGACATAATTCTACTGAGACTCGATTAGTAAGCATGGCTGTGAATCGCTCGGCCGTTTCCTCGCTTTTTCGTCATTGTAAATCCCTTCTTAACGCCCAAGTAAGGATCCCGTAGTAGAAAACTAATATTAAAATGATTTACCATCAGAAGCAATCCGGAACTAAAACAAAACTATAACGATATCTTGCAGGTGGCGTGTCAGTCTCGGGTTCTGTCTCTAGGATCTTTCAGACTCACCGATGTAAGCATATAAGCTATCACTGTGGCTTTTTTCTCCAGACTTTGATTTCTTCTCCTAAATTTACTTAATCATGTAGTTTTTATTTTTCAGGTGGTTAATCCAGACAGTCAGGTATGTTGTGACCATGAATGTCTTGTTAATTGATTGGTGAGGCTTTGGCTTGCTTGCTTTGCATCGAACATTTCCATTGAACTTTTTTTCCCTTTTGGGGATTTTTTTTTTTGGTTCATATTGTGATGTTGGGCTTGTAAAATTTGCTTCAGGAAACGTAGTATTGAAACAATTGTAATTCATGCTTTGTTGGTTTGCGATAGCAAATTCATTGTACTTGTACTAGCCTGAATTTCAGCCGTCTCCTCCTCTCGCTAAGTCTCGGGAGAGAGACGTCTGAAGGCACTGGGCGATAATGCTGTCCGGTGACGTCACTACCCGAAAACCTGGTAGTGGTTCTGATTGGTTGCCGTGTTAATTTATTTGCCCGACGCGAATAATTTGAATAATTTTATTGCGAAACTTCGTGCGTTCACTGAAGAATGGCGGAAGAAAATCGCGAGCTAACGCCATAAGAGCTAAAGCCGTTTCTGGTGTATGCTCGACATTTCGGGTTCAAAACCTCAATCCGCAACAGGAAAAGGCAGCTGCAGAATTACTTAGAGGAAGCGATGTATTCGTAAACTTGCCTACTGGATATGGGAAGTCCTTAATATATCATAGTCATCATATGGCTCCACTCGTCAGTAGCGACTGAACCGTTTTCAAAGCAGCACAGCCATTTTCCAAACGAAAGTATAGTCGTATGCAAAATTTACCTGAAAAAAAGTCTGAAAACTTGCAGCAGTTCACTCGTAAAAATTGTCATTTTACTTTCGATATGTACGGCTAGCACACTAAATACATTGACATTAAACACTCCTTGAAATCCATAAATGAAGACGTTTGTTGGGTTTTTCAACGGCCATTCTCATGCATGAATGACCCCGGGAGCAAGCAAATCTGCACGCAAGCAAACAAAGTATTCTGCACGTATTTTCTTGGGGCTACGGGCTGAACAAATACTGAAACCTATAAAACTGATACCCTATTACCACAAAATTATAAGTTTCATTAGAAGTTTTGTTCAGTCGGTGGCCCCACGAATACGTACAGAAACAATTTAGTTCGCCGCGTTGTAGATTTGCTCTCTCTCGGGGTCATTCATGCATGCGAATGGCCGTTGAGAAACCTAATCCGCTCGTCTTCAGTTACAAATTTCAAGGAATATTTAATTCCAGTGTATTAGTGAGCTAACCGAGCATACTGAGAGTAAACTGATAATTTTTACGAGTGGACCGCTGCAAAGTTTAAGTCTTTTAATTTTTTTTTAAATTTTGCATACGGTCGATTTGGAGGCGGAGATGATTTACGTCACCAAAACTTAACGGTTTTGTCTAGACTTGTTTTGCGCTGAATTGAAAGTCGCGTGTGAAATTTCATAAATTACCAAATTTCACTCGTGACGTCACCGGACAGCATTATCGCCCAGTGCTTTCAGACGTCTCTCTCCCGAGACTTAGCGAGAGGAGGAGACGGCTGAAATTCAGGCTATACTTGTACGTGCAAGCATGTGCAATTTAATTAGATACGTAGCTTTTTACGAACTGTACTTTGTACAGAATTGAAAGAAAATTTTTGCTACTGAATCAAGTTAGCTATTTGCCTAGTTCCTCATTTTGAGACTTGTTAGACCCACTTTCCGAGGTTCTGGCATGAATTTAACCTCGATTCATTGTAGTTTCCTGTGATATTGTGCAAGCGCAATCGCATGTAACGCAAGCGACGTGATAATGGACATCAAATCAAGTTACTTGATCACCACTTCTCGAGATAACGATTTGAATTTAGTGACTCAGTTTACAAGCGGCAAACCGTGTCGATTTTCAGTTAAAATTCTTTTTTAGGATCAGGTGGTTATTGTTGATAAAGTACGTGAAAAGGTTGATGAAGAATCACGCAAGCAATAAAAACCGTCTTAAGAAAATACTACCGCTGAGTGGTTTAATTAAAATCGTGTTTCCATAACTCCATGGAAACACAGAACTAGTTCGAGCTGTTTACGTTATGATGGCACAGAATTTACATTTTGATGATCAAAGTTTGCAAGTTGTGTTTTCTTTCATGACAGCTAGTGTTTTCTAAAGGAAATAGAAAACATGTTCTCTGTGTGGCTAAAACCGATAGAAACACTTATGAAAGTTTGGGAGAACTCGAAAAACTGTGGAAACACTTGCCTGCAGCTTGTGTTCCCACAGCATTTCTGGGTCACCTCCAGCTCTTACAAGGTCTCATCTGATTGGAGATCACCCTTGAAGTTTAACAAAAGAACAAACAACAGAAGCAATGGACCCTAGCCCTAAAACAAAAGGCTGCGACTCTATCCTCACCAATGAAATTAAGAGCTTGTAGGAGCTGCGAGGCTACCGGCATTTCTCATATTTCTCTGAAACTATTCTACTTGTGGTTCTGTAACTCAAACCATGGCTTTGAGGCTTTCAGGACAAACTTCTGTATGCGGTAGTGCTTTCTTTGTTTCCAAGTTTCATTTGGGAATTAACAAACAAAAATGTAAACAATTTACAATTTTGACCGAATAGCCTCAGAGCCAAGTTAGAATATTGATATATCGAACATGACCTGTTGGTTCATGCTTTAAACAATGGACTGTTTCTGTGGAGGAACTATCGGCTAATAGTTTCCCCTCGCACACTTGATAACACCAGGCTGGAGTAAACTGAAAGAGTTTAAAAATAAATGCTCTGTTTGGCAGCCCCTGTTCTGTAGACACCCACTTGAAATGGACACCCCACATATTATGCACAGTTTTATGCTAGCAAAAAGCTGGGATAATTACTTGTGAGCTAGTCTTTGAGGTTTTGAGTCATGACTGTTGCCTAGACCTTTGTAGCACACATTTTGCAATGTGCGTGATTAACACTAGAAGGGGTGGTCAATGGTAAAGTCAGAGACTCGTCGAGATGCCGAGATCCTAGTTAAAAATCCGAGCCCAAGACTCCTTGGTAAAAAGTTTCGAGACTCAAAAAAGGTAAAAATTAACAAACCATGCAAAAACAAGACTTAGGCCCGTTCCAAACGCCGCTCCATTCATGCGCCGAACCTAACTAATGAGTTAAGCACGGCAGAAGAGCGGCGTTTGAATCAGTTCGGTTCGGCAGATTAGATTTGGAGCAGCAAACAACATTAAATTCGGCAGGGTCTGCCGCACTATGCGACGTTGGAGCGGCGTCTGATTCATATGGCGTTCTCCTCATGTGCCGAACCTAACGCATAAATTACTGTAATGTATTTTTCATATAACGGCACTCGTGATTGGCTCAAAATTGAGTGGCGTGACCAGTCATGCATGAACCTCGAAGTCGTCGCTAAAAATAAACACAAAAATTCAGTCACGTTTCGGAGCTCCCTTCTTGCCTTCGATTTACGAGAATCGGGACTGTTTGAGCGAGTTTTTTTTAGCGCAAATTCATTTTTTGCTGTTTCTTCGTGATACTAGCTCAGCTTATGAGATTTCCCTTTAACAGGTCGTATTTACCGGGACAAAACCTGTCTAAATACAAACAAGGAACCTTGCGATTAAATTTGCTTCCGTAAATATTGCTTGGACAGCGAGACATTAGTCACAGCTTTTCCATTTGGATTCAGAACGCATATTTTTCTCATCGAAAATTGTTTACCACGAGCTTCCCGAATTAAGGTCGACCCAAGTACGCCGTCTGAATCAGCCGTCGCTCCAAAGTTGCTCTAAAGTCGAACCTTATTGAGTTTGGTTCGGCACATGAGTGGAGCGGCGTTTGGACCGGGCCTTAGTGACTTAATCAAAAACGCTTTTAAGATTTCAAGATCCTGCAAAAATTTTCCGAGACCCACATTTTCGAGGTACCATTTACCACCCCTACTAGACAAATTCACCCATGACATCCAGGGCTCATCAAACATAATCAGGATTGCTTTGAGGTCAAGACTAAGAGGGTGTTTACAAAATAATTTTTGTGTTTGGTTTTTAATTTATTTAGTTTGTTAAATTAATTTTGTGTTCCACTTGATTCATTTAGGTTGCTGAGCAAAAGGAACGAAATGAAGATGTTGGCCAGTACACTGAGTTAGTGAGAGACTTCTTAAACCCCAAAGATTTTTACAACGCCTTATGTAGTCATGGAATGGATTATTTCTGCGGCGTCCCTGATTCTCTGCTTAAAGACTTTTGTGCTTATGTGACATCAGTGACTCCCAAGTCACGACATGT
>JAHPZR010037036.1:22500-31796 GCA_019787425.1 Platygyra sinensis
GTATAGTCAATGAGAGAAAAGCACTCATGATAGAATGAGTAGATTTATTTTTAATTAGCTCTAATTAGTAGCTACCCAGCTGTGTTTCATTTTCTCATCATTTTCTATTTGCAGAGAGACAATGAATGCACCCACACAACTCTTGAAACTGAAAAAGTTCTTAATTTTAGGCTTAAAAATACACAAAATTGCAAGTTTTGTGCTGTAATCCCTTACAGTGTCTACTACTTGCTATTGTTTTCTAAAATAATTATTGACCTGAACTTGGCACTAAAATCAAATTCAATGTGGTGTGAATGCAGTCAATAGGTCCTTCAACTACACTTGCCACAAGAATGATTATTTTTATTGCTACAATTCAGCACACCTTTAAATTAAGACATACCGCTTTATAACCACATGACTTGGCAATTCCCAGAAAATCAAATGTGTCACTCAAACCAGCAGTTGGCTGGCCTCCAACAGAGTCATGGCATCCATTGTTGATTAAGATATGTTTAAAGTTGGGGACTTCGCTTTGACCGATCGTAGCTAAGGCTCCCATGTGCATGAGGACTCCACCATCTCCATCAAGACAAAATATCTACAAGAAACAAAGCAATTTAAAGGGGCTCAGTCACGGTATTTTGAGTTATTTTGAGCTTCGACAAAATTCCTGTTAAATTGAAGGAAACCTGAAAATACTTTACAAAGTTAGAAAAACACCAAAGAGATAATAATAAACCATAAAGGAACAAAGATGGTTAAAGGGGCACTATCACGGTATTTTAGCGTCATTTTACAATGCCGAAATATGTTCCTGCATTAATGGAAACCCTAAAATAATGATGCAGTTTTGTTACCTAGGACTTTATCACTACACCGAAACCACTTATTGCTGCCTATCACTTAGCATGGCAAGGATGGAAGTGGATTGAAATTTGAAAAAACTAGCCAGTTTTTTCAAATTCTAGAGCCACTTCTGGAATTTATGGCCAGAATTTCATTATGGCTTGCTCTCTGAGCCACCATTCATTTGATACGTTTCTGTTAGTCCATTTAAGCATTTTGGGAAGGAGTAAAGGTACCAGGTAAAGATTTCAGCAACGAATGAAACTGAAAACAGCAAAACTCCTGTGACAGTGCTCCTTTAAGGATGGAGAAGATTGGCACGGTTGCAAACAAAGAAATTGAAAAATTTAGCTAAACTCTTCAAACCGTTCAACTGTGACTGAGCCCCTTTAAAGAAATTGTCATCCTGTATTGATGCGCAGGAGAAACACAAGTTTGCTAGTATCAACTTGAAATTTTAAGTCCTGTAAGGAGTTTAGAGCATTGTAGATGATTCTCTGTTATATCAAAATTTACAATGTTTCTCAATCTCACATTCAAAATACCCCGGGGGGGGTACTTGACTAATTTTTTGGGTACAGGGGTGCCGCCGAGGGTTTGAAATCCTGACACCTGTTTAGGACAAAAATACGCTAAAACCCTACCCTGTGTAGGACAACAACACCTCCATTTTAAGACCCTGTTTAGACAAGCGACAAATGCACACTCGCTGGTTTTACTGGAATTTACACTGTTTAATAAGTCATTCAAATTGAAGAAATCATGCTCGATGCTCTAAAACCAAGCGGGATCCCTCATGTCTGCGCGACACAGTAACATCTTTCTTTCACCGCGTTATCAAGACAAAGAAACTAGTAGTAGTAGTAGTAGACTTTATTTCATCTCGGATTGAAGAGTAGCGCGTAAGCACTAATATCTCCGAGAAGTTACCTAGACCTACCATACGTCGGGTTTACTCAGTTGATATTGCGCAAATCAGGAAAAAATGCGTCGCTTTTTCTGTCGCTCGATCGCATGCTCTTTCAACTTCTCGCATGCTCCGGGCTCGCAGGCTAAAAAAAAGAAGAGACTGCTCGCAGTCTGGGCTAAAGTCTCTCGGCTCGTAATAACATACCCTGTTTAGGACAGGTCTAAACCTGTTTAGGACAGAAGCAAGTCGAATTCTATACCCTGTTTAGGACGGCGAGGCCAAAAAACCATACCCTAATCCGCGGCACGTCCCCGTATAGCCCAAATAAGGGAGTACCCCCCCCGGGAAAATACCCTTTTTTAAATCAATAATTTAGCAGCTAATTTATCTAAATTAATTCTTTGCTGATAATACCTAACATTTATCAATAATTTCATTGTCACAAATTATCACTCCACAGAACTTTAATTATATTGCACAGTCAATTATGTATATTCCATCACATTTACGATTCTATTAACAGTGAGTGATGCTCTTCATTTAAGCTCACTAACTTGAGGCCTTTAAGGAAAACTATAAGTCGTGAATGTGTGATAATTGATACCCTAATATTGTAATTTATTATATGTAATTTGGGTTCCTAGCCTTATTAACTTTTTAGTTATTTTAGGAAGCCAACACCCTTTCAGTTTTAATTTTATTTCATGTTAATTTAATTTCTGTCAAGTGTAAGGGTCAATAAAGTTGTTGTTGTTGTTTGTAACCTAGTGCAAGTTTTATTTCAGTTTTGTAAAATAATCAAAGTTTATGAGTCAGTGTATTTTCTGCTCCCAGTGTCCAATATCACAAGTTAGTTTTTGGTCAGGAGGTTTCATTATTTATGAGCCCAGCAGTAATCCTCAGGCCTCCTTACAATTTTTTTCAAATTTATACAGTGACTGTCTTATTTTCAGTGTAATTCTTTAGCTGTGGCAAATAATATAAAATACAATAATAATAAAAGCCATAAATAAGAAATCTTTTGTAGGAGGCGACATCGCCAAGTGGTCAGCGTGTCGGACTTGCAATCCAGCATTCTCAGGTTTGAATTCTGCTCTGACCACTACCTGGATTTGTTTCATGGCAGCACCAAATTCAAATTCTCAGCCAAATGGTAAAGAGCCAACTGGTTTGCCTCCAATCAGTTGGGATTCTTAATGAATTTGGCCAAATCTTAACAATGTTATGTTCAATATGAATTGTTTCTTTGAGTTGTTTGCTCGGCCCCACCAGCCTTTGTGCTATAAACACTGCCAAGGGTAAATAAAGGTTATTTATTTTTTTATTTTGAATAGAGGAAAATACCCGACTTCAATATTATATTAGGGCTTGGTTTCCCTCACAATTATTTTGTCATTTATATTTTAAATCATGAGGTAGCTGACCAATCAAATGAACCACTACATGCAAACACACGTTTGCCACAAGCATCAGACTTTTCAAAATGCCCTCACTTTCCCCGAGTATAAGTTATAGTAAGTGACCAAAAATCTATACAAAACATCACATATGACAGTGGCTTCTAGTCTCCCTTCACCACTGTCCTTTCTGGCCATTCATTCCTTGTGGTTTAACTTTTCAACAAAATACTTTTTCTTCTCCATGGCAAAACATAGTTGAGATAGTTCATTGACGTTTCTTGCAAATGTCAGTTCCCTAACTCAAAATAAAATTTCCCGAGTCTTCCCTGACATTGAAGAAAGATTTTTCCCAGACCATTTCCCAACTTGCGGCAACCCTCAAAAAAGACCACAGGAAATCTAGTAATTATTATTGGGTGGTAACCACTTGCCCACGCATGTCATAAAATCACTCATACAACTGTAATTACAGTCTAACTAGCACAGTTATTCATTATCATATTACCTGTCGTTTGGGTCTAAATTGAGCAATACCAAGAGCGATGGCTGAGGCATGACCCATTGATCCCACTGTCAAGAAATCCTTTTCATGACCATGACCTTTAGCCACACGGTATTCAAAGAGTTCACGCGACAACATGCCAGTAGTACCAACCACAACATCACGGTCTTTGAGAGCGTCAACAATAACTTTTAGTGCTCCTTCTCTGTTTAATGGATACCTAACAAAGAGATTAGAAAATAAACTGATAAGCCTTCTTTTGATAAATTTACAATATTTTAGAGAGGAAATCATATCAGTCTTGGCTTGTTTTCATGCAGGTTCTCTTTCGTGATCAACTTGGATTTTGCAGGTATTGGTTTCTTATGAGGGAGGAAAACCAGAGAACCTGGAGAAAAACGCTCGGAGCAGGCAAGAACCAACAGTGTGTAGTTCCAGAAAATATCCACCCCATGGAAGGTTATTGGCCCAATTTTTTGAATGAAAGTATGACACTAAAATGGAATTTCTGGAGGGATGGGGGGATTCAAATTAAAAAAACTTCCATGGGAGGGGTATGGATATTTTCTGGAACAACACAATAAACTCAATCCACACATGGTACCGGGCTCTCACCACTGCGCCATTCCTGCTCCCCTCAGTTTTAGAGAACAGCCCTTTTCATTGTTAATTTGTCTCATTTGTATTGCAATGTAATCCAACATGGATGCGAGGCATTATTTTGGGCTAAAACTACAAAGTAGCCCGAAATTGCCTTGCATACATGCTAGATTTTATTGTAAAGCAAATAAGCAAAGTTAACCATGAAAAGGGCTGTTCTATCAGATGTGACAACAAATGGGAATTAGATAAACTAATTGAAAAAGTACATTAATTAACATTATATTTACTCACAGGTCTGGTTCTTTTTCAAGCTTGAATGGCAAGAAATTTTGTCTTCTCACAAGTAAACAGTACGGTCCTTTTGTTGTTTCCATATGCTTCCTGGCGACATACAAAGCCTGAAAAGAAGTGTTTGAAATTATGAATGGGTTGGCCAAAAACTACTCTACTGCAAGTGAAGAATGTTCGTGAAATAGAGATTCTTCTCAAAAGTGCAAGAATTTTTACATGTACAGTGTAGTCCTCAACATTAGAACATAAAAATTGCTCTACAGTTGTTTTTTTCTTTTGCTGGTTTTCGTTTGAAACTGAATTGTAAATTGCAAAAAGTGAGCATGGGACAAAGAAAAAATCTGAGTCCTTGATAAGAATCGAACCCATCACCTCCTGAACACCAGGTGGGTGCTCTACCCACTGAGCTACGACAACTCATGGAGTGCAACCTTGCTCTGCATTAGCTCTTGTAGCTCAGTGGATTAAGCACCCACCTGGCGTCTGGGAGCATGTGAGTTGGAATGCTGTCGGAACTCAGATTATTCTTTTGTCTCATGCTTGCATCTGCTGATCAGAGTTCACTTTTCACATTTGTTTACTGGGCTTAAAATTCACGATCACTATTATTACTTATGAATTGCAAATTGTAAGTGCGACTTTGTTTGTTTGATTGGACACATGGCAAGCACCCACAAACTTCACATATTTAAGTAGAAACATGCCAGCTTACTTGTTCAGCTCCTTCTTGATAATCAGGCAAAACTTGAAAAGGAATTCCACATGATGCTGGAAAGAGAATTACAAGGAAAGAACTTTTTAAACAGAATCTGATATAAAACAAACGAAAAAACATGTCACATAATTTATACATTGAATGTGCCAAACTGATAAGAATAATGTTCTTACAATGTTTCACAGCCAATGCCTCAATTTTATTGAATCTGAAAATTATACACGTTTGAACTCGCAAAATTGAGGAAAAACTACATGAAAAGACTGAACAATGTGCAATTGGGCCCTGACAAATTTGTTTGTATTATATGGCAAGGTAGTCTTGAGGTAAATCAGAGCCTACAGATTGGTTCTCTCTTGGTCAGGATATGAGGTTAAACTGGGGGTAGTGGTTGGGAAGCGTGTGGGGGGAGGTCAAACCAAAAAAAAACTTCCAAAGGAGGGGCATGTCTATTTTCTAAGACAATACAACATGATACTACGTAGTCGCGTACAGAGTAAAAACAGACATACCAAGTATTCCAGGTGTGGCTTGTCCCTGTATCATGTGCTGAGGCTCATCTCTTTTGCCTGGCTCACCTCTCCACCCAACTAACAACAGCATGGGTATGCTGTACACACTTGGAACAGCTAATGACATCAAAGGGTTCACAACGTTACCTAATCCAGAGTTCTAGAGGAAACAAAGAAAAGTTAGCAAGCAGTACAAATCGAAATTGCACAATTTTAAAATTTTAAAGGAATTGTGGTCAAAACAAATGCATCTCAATAAAACTGAAAATCAAAAATCATACTGGTCAACACAGATCATGCCCTCTTCAGTGCAAAATTTCCCCCCTTGGTTTCCAAGCAACAGAGAGCACAGACACATATGGAAAGGGGTTTTGATATTAATATCATTCTGTTAATGGGGAAAAAATAATTATTACCTATAATTATTTGATTTGGAACACAATAAAAAATACAATAAAGCATACATTCTTAACTGATTTCTCACAACTCAATGGAAATAAATTAAGGCCTGATGAAAATTATGCTTCTGACAGTTACTCGTAATATCTGCCAGCCCTGAGAAGCTTACATATACATATGCAGTGGTTGTAAAAAAAAACTAAGAGATCTGTCCAAAATTCACACTAATATGATGTATGCTCCTTATGATAAGCATCACAAAGTGTCCTCATTCCTAAATAGTCACTAATTAACAAATGGTAAACGCCATAGCGTGTACTATTGAGTTATGGCTGCACGCGGGAGGTTGCTAAGCATGAAAGAAGCGTAAGAGTTGCACGAGGCGATAGCAGAGTGCGACTCTAGCTTCCTGAGTGCTTAGCAAACCTCCCAAGTGCAACCATTTAACAATTAGATTATGAGCTCGAGATTTCTATGAGGTGATAGTTAATGAGGCCGAAGGCCGAATCCACTATCACCTCATAGAAATCGAAAGCGAATAATCTAATTGTTTTAGTAGAATTCTTACTAAAGTTTAATTCAAATTACCGTTTCCAATTATTTCTCGATGTGTTATCAAACTTTGGACCTTAAAAAGATCGCCCGGATTGAGTTGGCAATTAAAATTGAAGTCGTGCACACGCGTGCATTATTTTTTCAATAATTTCAACTTTTTTAAGTCAAGAAACCGTAAATGTCCTTCGTTTAGTGTTCCCAGGATTTTAATTATCCATTTTCATAAAAATTTTCCTCCAAAACTTTGGCAAAACGAAAAAACGTCGCCATTTCGTAGACGAGTTTCAGCCACTGCACACTAATGGCTGATAGTGTGCAATGGCTCAGCCAATCAAATTACAGCATTTGCATTAGTGTACAAGTAGAATTCTACTAAAACTCAATAGTACACGCTATGGTGTTTACCACTTGTTTTATAACATAACATTGAGACATTGGAACAACAGAAGCCTTTTAGCATCCACACCACACTGCTCGCGTCAATGTGTCACGCAATGCCTTTTTCAGCTCGCGCTCTGAAGAAAAACATTTTCTTTGACGTTGATTTTGTGGTAAAAAAAAATCGAAATGTGGTTTATCATGGTCTGTACTCTTACCGACAACGAGTACGTGTCATTACTCGTTTCCCAAACATTATTTTCGTATTGTTTCTGCATATTAAGGGAGTTTGTAAAAGTTTTTGAAAGGAAAGTCTGACGCATACAAGCAGCTCATTTGCATAATGCAGCGCGTGCACTTTCAAGTCTGAATCGGTGTTTTTCAGTTGTCAAGACAAATATTTATTTCGTTATCTTTGATATTGTGGTAAAAAACAAATCGTATGTGGTTTAGCGTGGTCTGTACTCTTATTGACAACGATACGTGTTATTACAGTGGTCAAAATGAGCACAAATTGAGCTACATCACAAAGCGCACGCTTTGCTTTAGTTATTAATTACGTCAGCACCATACACCCATGGGCAAATAGTAGATGCTGAATTAGCCAATCAGAGCGCGTGCCTTGCTTAAGTTATGTTATAAAAACAAATAAGACTCTGTCAAATATGACACTTTGTGATGCTCATCATAAAGACGGGGCATGCATCTCGCTAGTATACATTTCTGTACTAACCTGAAGATATACAACTCCAGCTCTCCCTGTAGCCATATGATAGCCAGCTGCAAGAGCAATGGCCTGCCCTTCATTGGATGTGATGACATGTCGTGACTTGGGAGTCACTGATGTCACATAAGCACAAAAGTCTTTAAGCAGCGAATCTGGGACGCCGCAGAAATAATCCATTCCATGACTACATAAGGCGTTGTAAAAATCTTTAGGGTTTAAGAAGTCTCTCACTAACTCAGTGTACTGGCCAACATCTTCATTTCGTTCCTTTTGCTCAGCAACCTAAATGAATCAAGTGGAACACAAAATTAATTGAACAAACTAAATAAATTAAAAACCAAACACAAAAATTATTTTGTAAACACCCTCTTAGTCTTGACCTGAAAGCAATCCTGATTATGTTTGATGGGCCCTGGATGTCATGGGTGAATTTGTCTAGTAGGGGTGGTAAATGGTACCTCGAAAAATGTGGGTCTCGGAAAATTTTTGCAGGATCTTGAAATCTTAAAAGCGTTTTTGATTAAGTCACTAAGTCTTGTTTTTGCATGGTTTGTTTTAAAATTTTTACCTTTTTTGAGTCTCGAAACTTTTTACCAAGGAGTCTCGGGCTCGGATTTTTAACTAGGATCTCGGCATCTCGACGAGTCTCTGACTTTACCATTGACCACCCCTTCTAGTGTTAATCACGCACATTGCAAAATGTGTGCTACAAAGGTCTAGGCAACAGTCATGACTCAAAACCTCAAAGACTAGCTCACAAGTAATTATCCCAGCTTTTTGCTAGCATAAAACTGTGCATAATATGTGGGGTGTCCATTTCAAGTGGGTGTCTACAGAACAGGAGCTGCCAAACAGAGCATTTATTTTTAAACTCTTTCAGTTTACTCCAGCCTGGTGTTATCGAGTGTGTGAGGGGAAACTATTAGCCGATAGTTCCTCCACAAAAACAGTCCATTGTTTAAAGCATGAACCAATAGGTCATGTTCGATATATCAATATTCTAACTTGGCTCTGAGGCTATTCGGTCAAAATTGTAAATTGTTTACATTTTTGTTTGTTAATTCCCAAATTAAACTTGGAAACAAAGAAAGCACTACTGCATACAGAAGTTTGTCCTGAAAGCCTCAAAGCCATGGTTTGAGTTACAGAACCACAAGTAGAATAGTTTCAGAGAAATATGAGAAATGCCGGTAGCCTCGCAGCTGATACAAGCTCTTAATTTCATTGGCGAGGATAGAGTCGCAGCCTTTTGTTTTAGGGCTAGGGTCCATTGCTTCTGTTGTTTGTTCTTTTGTTAAACTTCAAGGGTGATCTCCAATCAGATGAGACCATAGGCATACGAGCTGGGGGGGCGGGGGGGGGGGGGCTGCAAGTCGCAGAAAATTTTGAGATTTTTCGGGCAAAATGCTGATAATTCGGGCAAAAGTACTCGGGAGAAAGCATTCTAAAAGGTACTCGAGGCCTGGCTTGTAG
>JAHPZR010037041.1:0-15000 GCA_019787425.1 Platygyra sinensis
TCCAGTCCCTGAACTCTCCTTTCTTCCCGCCCCATATAGGGGCTGAACCCGGGCG
The DNA here is from genome assembly GCA_019787425.1 of Platygyra sinensis. Classification (NCBI taxonomy): domain Eukaryota; kingdom Metazoa; phylum Cnidaria; class Anthozoa; order Scleractinia; family Merulinidae; genus Platygyra; species Platygyra sinensis. The sequence goes on from JAHPZR010037041.1 coordinate 56, forward strand.
GGCGAAAGAAGAGTCCAGGATAACTTGCATGCGCATGCTCAGAACGAACCAATCAAAAATTACTAGGTTTCAACCACGCCGCTCGCGTCAATGTGTCGCGCAATGCCTTTTTCAGCTCGCGCTCTGAAAGAAAACATTTTCTTTGACGTTGATATTGTCGTAAAAAACATAAAACGTAAAAATCGAAATATGGTTTAGCGTGGTCTGTACTCTTATCGACAACGAGTACGCAACATTACTCGATAATCTTTTCCCAAACATTTTTTTCGTATTGTTTCTGTATGTTGAGAGATTTTGCAAAAGTTTTTGAAAGGAAAGTCTGACGCGTACAAGTAGCTCATTTGCATAATGCAGCGCGTGCACTTTCAAGTCCGAGTCGGTGTTTTCAATTGCCAACAAATCTTGGCAAAGATTTCTTTCGTTATCTTTGATATTGTGATAAAAAAAAACCAAATCGAATTTGGTTTAGCGTGGCACTGGTGAAATTCCACTGATTTGGGATGAATTGACATGTTTTTAATCAATCTGAATGCAGAAATTGTTGCTTGTATATTATCATTCAGAAAATCGCGCCACAACTCGCCACAAGCCAAATCTGGAAAGTACTTCCAAATATGGGTTTTTCCCCCGATTTGGGGGGAAAAAATGGCGGCGTTCTGAGCATGCGCATGCAAGTTATCCTGGACTCTTCTTTCGCCCGCGCGGGTTCAGCCCCTATATGGGGCGGGAAGAAAGGAGAGTTCAGGGACTGGACTACTTGTGGCCCAAATAATCAGATGAATCTGTCCGAACTTAGAACACGATGGACCTCTCTCTGGTGCGAGAATATCGCATGATCCAGCTGGAGCGTTGTAAAATCCTTGACAGGCTTCCTTGATGTTTTCGAAATTAAGTTCTTCGTATTATTAAAATGGTACGAAGTCTCTGAAGTCCAATGGCTCGTACTTTCGTAGCCGCCTTGAAGCAGTAGATGACATTCTCTAAACAACTACACTCCTCACGCCTGGTTTCTGTGCATCGTTTCTCTTCTTTCCAACAAGGTTTTTTTTAAAAAAAAAAATCTTCCCAAGCCTCGTTCTCCTGCTCTCAGTCTTCTCCTTTCATACCAGCTTCGTTTACCCTCAAATCACAACAAAACAGCTCAGTCATTGGTGATAACGCTGGGCCGTTAACTTTCAGTTTTCTTTTGTTTGTTTTTTTAATAATTTAGCGCTGGTTAGTTCCCAACATGCATTTTTAAGATTTCAATTTAACATCATATTGATTTGAAACGGAAAAATTTTTTGAAATCAATTTGAAAGACAATGCAAAATAGAAAATATGAAGAGAACGGAAGATAAAATAAAATGAACGCACGGATGGAGTTGATTTTTTCATTAGAAAATCGAGGAGATTTCTGTTTTCGAGCTAAAACGAAGTGTGATAATGATGGGCCACCGTGACCATAGACGCATTCCCCCACTTCTCCAACAATGCTGAGGCTAGCCAAATGATGCATACGTTTTTACCTATTTTGATGACACCTTCCTTGGTCAAGAACACATTGTGTGGTTTTAAATCCCTGGAAAAAAAAAAAAGACAGTTATTATAACTAAAACTTAATTGTTATTTTGAAAAATAGGCCCCTTGTGCTTTAAAGTGCACCAACCCCAAAATATTTTTTTCGCTTAAATAAATCTTTGCACCTGTTCGAAACGCATTGCGCCATTTGAAACTAAATCTTGACTTTTTTACAGGCTGAAAAGTTAGAAATCTAGCCATCACCTGTTGCACGACCGAGCTAGTAAGGGGCATAGGTCTATTCCTGGGCTGACGTCACAGACTGATTTGCATTGCATTAAGTCTTTGTAAACATGCATGCAAAAAAGTTGTGACATAAAACAAGGAATAGACCCATGCCCCTTACTGCTCGGTCGTGGAACAGATGATGGCCAGATTTCCTAACTTTTAGAACCTGTAAAAAGTCAAGTTTAGGGCTAAAAAAGGGGCAGAAAGGCGCAATGCGTTTGAAACTGGTGCAAAAAGCTATTTAAGTGAAAAAAAAAGTTTGGGGTTCGGTGCACTTTAAGGTTTCAGTGTACCCCAAATGACCATCATTCTTTGGCGCCGCTTTACGGTCGGACGGTTGACGCAAACCCTACTAAAGTATATATTTTTGAAAGCTTAATAATGTAGATTACGACGGTTTATTCGCCTAAAGTAAAAAAAATTAAGGTTTCCCGAATATAGCGCGTTATTTCTCACAAGTATAGAGGTTCACTAATCAAGTTCGTTCCGGTCGGGATTTGAGTGAGAGAACGCGATTAATATCGCTATGTCTCTTCTTGATACCTTTCTCTAAAAAAACGGTGTCGGGAAAATTTTGATTACTTGTCGGTTTGTTTCTGACACGCAGTTAAACTTGAAAGGTAAAAAACATGCATTCTCTTCACTAAAATAGTCATAACTTTTGAGAGAAGCAAAAATAAAAATTCCCCGACACCGTTTTTTTGTCCGATTATCGGACAACGTTCTCTCAAGTTTCAGCGAAAAAACGTTGCAAATTTGCCGGAAACGAACCCAAAATGTACGCTTCACTCGCTGAAATTTTCGTTTCGAAATATGATGGAAAATATACTTTAGGGCGTTCTTCCGGTGTAATGAGATAATTACATAACATGTCACAAAATTAATGACATGTTGATGATCAAGTGAAGGATTATTTTACTTGAACAATAGAGCTCATATCAATGTCCAGTTTCGAATTCGCCATGACCGCTGAATAAAAGCACTGACAACGCATTTGTACAGGGTTAGCCTCGACGTGAAAAACATATTCATATAATACCGGTGGGAAAGTGCTACAAATTTGAATATTAAACAATACACAGAGCTGTAAACAGGTCATCTTCTCGCTGGAATTTGTATATATTTTACTTTAGGTCGAGGCTAACCCTGTTACAAATGCGTTGTCAGTGCTTTAATTCAGCGGTAATGGCGAATTCGAAACTGGACTATTACCAGGCGGGAAATATCCTTTGCAAGATCTGATTTCCGCCGCTCGATCGCGCAAACAAGGTTTGTAAGGACTGAATAATTTTCGTTCAAATTTTCGTTTTCTTTCACCTTCCTTCTACCGAAAACAGCTTCAGAGATGCCGAAGACAGGGAAAAAGCGTTTGTGTAAACAAGGGAAATGAAACCTTCGGGGACGTACGCGTGCAAATATCGATCAAGAAGTTACAACTTCGAACGGCAAAAGCGCTTAGGAACTTATGAATCAGAGAAATGCACATTCCTCGACAACAAAGTCACATCTGCGTGGCAAAACCGACAAGAAACTGATTTCAAGAGATTTTCCTGCAGGCGATCGTCGGCAACAGTTGTTCGAGCAACCAACTTTTGCCATGACTCTTGTGAGTCCGGTTCTGCGGGTTCGTCTTCGCCTTTGCCTTCAGTTTTCGCCCGGCTAGCACTAACGGTATCGTTCTCCCATCGATTTTGTTCTTGATCAACATCAGCTCGATCCTTAACGAATGAAATTGAACCCTTTTCCTCTTTGAAGGTTTCTTGCGAACTTCGCACTAGCAAAAGACCCAGGACAAGAACTTTTGCGTTTTTTCCTTTGAAGACATGGGATAGATATAGGCTATTAAATTTATAGTCTACAAATTAGAAACACTAGAAGTAGCACTTCGACGACCAATATCTTAAACACAAACGTGTGAAAATCGAACGACATCGCGTCTGTCACGGGAGCTTTTAATGCAAATTTACTCTCGTGACAAAGTGTCGACAGGGTGTTGACAACTATCAATTAGAGATAATTAAGGAAAGAAACGTTTTTCGTTAATAACTTTGCTTAGAATTGATCTTTTTTCATAGAATTTTCTTTAAATGAAAGATTGCAATAACATCTATCTGAAAAAGCGAAAAACAATTTTTTTGAAAAATGATCAAATTTGGGGTACACTGATACCTTAAAGAATACGCAAATGAAACGTTGCAAGACCAGAGAAGCTCAGAGTGATTGAATTTATCCACCTGCAACTGTTGTTCAGTTCTGTACAGCACCGCAGATAATCACCAAATTAGACCAAAAATGATCCCGCCGGAAAACGAGGAATAGCATGGAGTTTTGTTCATTTTATTTTCATCATCCAAACGAATAAATGCAAAGATATGATACTGACAACGTAAACTATGCCTTTAAATATAATTCTTATGTTAAATAATTCAATTTCATTTTCTCTTGACAATTTTTCTGAGACGTCACAGAGAAAAAGATCGTAAGCAACGATACCATTTCTGAACTGGCTCGATCTACACTGAATAATAATTGCTACCATAACAAAGAAATAACAACTTGTATGATATTTGAGTTAATGCCACCAGTAAAAACAATCGTAAGTTATCATGATCTTTGAGTCCCACGAAAGTCTGCATCTTAAGGCACTCCAAGCCGGTTTGGCTTTCGCATCTGCAAATTCCACACTGAAGATGTACTGAATCTGGACAGGAGCGCTTATTGGTAGTTAGTATGGCACACGCATAGGACCAGTAACCAATCAGGAGCCGAGAAAGACAATAAGCTATCGTTTAGAGAACAATGGATGCTATTGTTCTCCAAATCCAAGATGGTGCCAGTTAATTCTCAACCATCCAGAGTCGAATTGAAAATTCAAGAGGGCTGCGCCCAAAAACAGCCCCCAGCCTCAACAGAGGACCTGGAATCAGTCCCACGGAATTTCCATGGAAATAAAATGCATCTTGCACAAACCAGGTTAATACTCTGGGAGAGAAAGAGGGAGTACGTGCAAGACAAAATTTCGGCGCAAATTAACCCCAGAAGAGTTGTTGACCTTTGGTCCGACATATTCCTTGCCCAATCATTTCTTGAAAAGTCTCTGATATAACGCGTAGCGTTGCATACGGCGGCTGCGCCTACAGTATGAGCGGCAGTCAACACTAAGCTGTCCTACCGAAAAGACAAAGATAATGACAAGATAAAAGTTATTTTCTTCGTAGCTAACTTTGCAAAAGTTTCTTTAGCCTCTGCTAATAATTAACTTGAGAATTCCGGGTACAGTGTGACGAAAATAGCACACTTTGTTCAAAATAACAAAACTATTTTCCTACCTGGCAACACTCGACGAACTACGAGCGAGTTGCCATGCCGGACGCCAGCGATCCACTTTTGGCGCCAAATTAAAGGCTTGACGACAAAAAATGTTTCACATTTTTCACTTTTAACAATCTGATAAGGGTTTTGGAATTGTAAATCCCTTTTCTGAATAGTTAATTCATCTCCAGTGAGAAAAGTTACTTGATTTCAATGACTTTCATGTTAACTTTCCTTGACGTCAAGACAGTTAAGTTTTTCCCCGCTGCTAAATCCTTATTGGTCAATTCAAAGTTCCCGCGCGCCAGCCGTATGTAAGGAGGTAATTTCAGCAAATTTGGGAACACTTACTATAAAGTATAGGAGAGTTAGCCCATGAGTTTTACTGCAGACGGCAAGAGGCAAAGAAAACCTGTTATCCATTTGAATCACGCAAAAAAAAAAAAAAAAAAACAAGCATGTCTCCTACTATTCACGCAGATACAAATATTTTATTCCACTGTACAGACAGTTGAAGACAAACGACGAAAGTTTTAATTTTTGCCGTTTGCGTGACATCATGCTTGATTTCTCTATAGTTAAAATGTACCTGGAAAAAATAGTGAAACCATAGTTGAACAATCACATGCTCACAACTGATCATTTTTTTTTTTTTAGTTTCTAATCCAAGAAAAACGAATCCTCTCTTTTTTCATGGTTAATTATTGTAGTCAGGCAGCTCCGCTTTTAGGCTTGGCTAAATCTACATAGTATTATATAGTCAAAGCCAATTACAAGGCATTCTGCAGAGATTTTACAGTAATCTATCCGAAGAATTAGTTAGCCTGACAATTGAGTCTTTATCGAATATGGTCAGCTATGACTTGTTTCTGTTTCGGGGTTAAAATTGAAAACTCGTCCCAAACAACTCCATGTCATTCGCCATTTTCCGGAGGGATCATTTGCGGTCCGCTTTAGGGATATCATTTGTGATTCAGGATCAATTGCAGTCCAATTGGGGATAATTTCCGGTTTGGGGGTTATCTGCAGTGGGGGATCATTCATGGTGCTGTACAGTTCTCATATGATATCGTGAAAAAAAATACCTAAATCAAAGGAAACTTAAACTATGATAAATGTACATTAATTGTGTCTTTTAAAGAATGAACATTCAATAAAGTTGAAGGAGAACTTCCTTTGAAGCCCTCTTGGGGAAAGGATGGCTAGCATGTTCCCTTGATCCCGTAAAAATTTCAGTTTATTTCCCTTGTTCCCCCCAAAATAATAAATTCCATTGTTTTCCAAACTATTTTGCCAAAGTGTCCTGTAATAGTTAAGATCATACCCTATTCCCTCAGATTTCCTATAAATATGCCCTTTTCATTGAATTAAAGAAGCACTTTCTTTCCTTTCCCAAAACCAGTGAGAGATTACTTCTATATCATGACAGTTCCTAAATTTTTTTTTTAATTGGGTTTCTTGAGTTATAATGAAATATCACGTTTTGGAGTGACTGGAGACTGTAATGATATTAATAAATGAGATAAATGAACATGATTACTTTACTTTACTTTATGGGAAACACTGACAAAAACTTGAAGGATGAACACAGTAGCTTGTACAGTACCTATGAAGAACTTTCTTGGAGTGGATATGATGTAGAGCCATAGTCATCTGAATAAACCACTGCAGAGAGGTATTTAAAAGAATGCTATAATTAGCCTTCAACTGAATTAGACCATATGAATAAAGGTTTCTTGCTTACTTTAAACGTAGATCTACATGAGAAGAGATTTAATGTCACATTATTTTGAGTAAACTGAGCTGTTACAATTCAATTGGAGGACTGACAATTGGACAATCAGAATGGAAGTCATCAGCAGTCAAAAGAAGTGATTGTCAGTCAATGGTGTATAAGTGTTGTTGATTGAAGCTGATTGGTTGGATTAACTGGGATAACATTGGCTTTAAGATGCATGAAACATTGTCAGTTCGATTTTATACGTTTAGGCTCATTGATATAAACACTCTAAAGATAACAACAAAACAATAACATACTGGGTTTAAAATTTACATGAACCTGTTAGCTACACTGAGTCTACTGGTAAAACATATAACAATAAATAAAGCAAAATATTATGTGACTTATGTCTCTTGCACTTCCAAGTAGTTCAAACCGACCAAGCATCACAAAAAGACTGATCATCAATTTAATAGCCTGCGTAGGCGTATAAAGAGGTGGGAGTGGGGGAGGAGGAAGAAAATTCAGGCAAAAGAAAACGGTGGAGTAGGGAAGCGGAGAAAGGAACTTCTGCTATGAAGACCCCTATTGGTTCATTTCTGCGGTCGCTGGCGGCCGCAAAATTGTGATTGGTTAATTGGGCAATAGGACGGGTTTGTGAAGAAATGCAAAAACAACCAAAATGGCGGCCGAAGTAGATGTGCTAGCGTGAGCTTTGGTTGATTTGAACGTCGTCAGTCGTAGTGAATTCAATGTAAAATGGGGTTGTTAGGCCGACACGACTCATACGGTTCGTGGCATTTGTTTATTTGCCGTTTTCTTTTCGGTCTCTCGACCTTTTTGTCGTTTCACTCTTTTATGAAGGCCACTTTCGTTATAAGGAGAAATTTGAGCCGTTAGATCGTGCTATGACAAATTTTAAGAGGTCATAGGTCTGCATGATTTCCGCTGTTATCTGCGTGTCGCTTCGTTGAGTTTGACAACCTCTATAATTTGCCATGTGCTAGTGCATTGTTTTGGCTCATTTCTATTGCAAGATGTGTTTTTAATATCCAAGTATTTGCTTTTGAGGGACAAAATATGACGTTTACTGTGAACGTGTTGTTCACTTGCATTCTATATTGTGACGCCGGGCCCGGCTGTGATTAGAACTGTTTGCAAGCACAGTAGGTAGATTCTTGGATATTTAAAAAACACATCTTTGCAATAGAAATGAGCCAAAAACAATGCACTAGCACATGGCAAATTATAGAGGTTGTCAAACTCAACGAAGCGACACGCAGATAACAGCGGAAATCATGCAGACCTATGACCTCTTAAAATTTGTCATAGCACGATCTAACTGCTCAAATTTCTCCTTATAACGAAGTGGCCTTCATAAAAGAGTGAAACGACAAAAAGGTCGAGAGACCGAAAAGAAAACGGCAAATAAACAAATGCCACGAACCGTAGGAGTCGTGTCGGCCTAACAACCCATTTTACATTGAATTCACTACGACTGACGACGTTCAAATCAACCAAAGCTCACGCTAGCACATCTACTTCGGCCGCCATTTTGGTTGTTTTTGCATTTCTTCACAAACCCGTCCTATTGCCCAATTAACCAATCACATTTTGCGGCCACCAGCGACCGCAGAAATGAACCAATAGGGGTCTTCATAGCAGAAGTTCCCTTTCTCCGCTTCCCCTACTCCACCGTTTTCTTTTGCCTGAATTTTCTTCCTCCTCCCCCACTCCCACCTCTTTATACGCCTACGCAGGCTATTAAATTGATGATCAGTCTTTTTGTGATGCTTGGTCGTTTGAACTACTTGGAAGTGCAAGAGACATAAGTCACATAATATTTTGCTTTATTTATTGTTATATGTTTTACCAGTAGACTCAGTGTAGCTAACAGGTTCATGTAAATTTTAAACCCGGTATGTTATTGTTTTGTTGTTATCTTTAGAGTGTTTATATCAATGAGCCTAAACGTATAAAATCGAACTGACAATGTTTCATGCATCTTAAAGCCAATGTTATCCCAGTTAATCCAACCAATCAGCTCAATCAACAACACTTATAACACAATTGACTGACAATCACTTCTTTTGACTGCTGATGACTTCCATTCTGATTGTCCAATTGTCAGTCCTCCAATTGAATTGTAACAGCTCAGTTTACTCAAAATAATGTGACATTAAATCTCTTCTCATGTAGATCTACGTTTAAAGTAAGCAAGAAACCTTTATTCATATGGTCTAATTCAGTTGAAGGCTAATTATAGCATTCTTTTAAATACCTCTCTGCAGTGGTTTATTCAGATGACTAGGCTCTACATCATATCCACTCCAAGAAAGTTCTTCATAGGTACTGTACAAGCTACTGTGTTCATCCTTCAAGTTTTTGTCAGTGTTTCCCATAAAGTAAAGTAAAGTAATCATGTTCATTTATCTCATTTATTAGTATCATTACAGTCTCCAGTCACTCCAAAACGTGATATTTCATTATAACTCAAGAAACCCAATTAAAAAAAAAATTTAGGAACTGTCATGATATAGAAGTAATCTCTCACTGGTTTTGGGAAAGGAAAGAAAGTGCTTCTTTAATTCAATGAAAAGGGCATATTTATAGGAAATCTGAGGGAATAGGGTATGATCTTAACTATTACAGGACACTTTGGCAAAATAGTTTGGAAAACAATGGAATTTATTATTTTGGGGGGAACAAGGGAAATAAACTGAAATTTTTACGGGATCAAGGGAACATGCTAGCCATCCTTTCCCCAAGAGGGCTTCAAAGGAAGTTCTCCTTCAACTTTATTGAATGTTCATTCTTTAAAAGACACAATTAATGTACATTTATCATAGTTTAAGTTTCCTTTGATTTAGGTATTTTTTTTCACGATATCATATGAGAACTGTACAGCACCATGAATGATCCCCCACTGCAGATAACCCCCAAACCGGAAATTATCCCCAATTGGACTGCAATTGATCCTGAATCACAAATGATATCCCTAAAGCGGACCGCAAATGATCCCTCCGGAAAATGGCGAATGACATGGAGTTGTTTGGGACGAGTTTTCAATTTTAACCCCGAAACAGAAACAAGTCATAGCTGACCATATTCGATAAAGACTCAATTGTCAGGCTAACTAATTCTTCGGATAGATTACTGTAAAATCTCTGCAGAATGCCTTGTAATTGGCTTTGACTATATAATACTATGTAGATTTAGCCAAGCCTAAAAGCGGAGCTGCCTGACTACAATAATTAACCATGAAAAAAGAGAGGATTCGTTTTTCTTGGATTAGAAACTAAAAAAAAAAAAATGATCAGTTGTGAGCATGTGATTGTTCAACTATGGTTTCACTATTTTTTCCAGGTACATTTTAACTATAGAGAAATCAAGCATGATGTCACGCAAACGGCAAAAATTAAAACTTTCGTCGTTTGTCTTCAACTGTCTGTACAGTGGAATAAAATATTTGTATCTGCGTGAATAGTAGGAGACATGCTTGTTTTTTTTTTTTTTTTTTTGCGTGATTCAAATGGATAACAGGTTTTCTTTGCCTCTTGCCGTCTGCAGTAAAACTCATGGGCTAACTCTCCTATACTTTATAGTAAGTGTTCCCAAATTTGCTGAAATTACCTCCTTACATACGGCTGGCGCGCGGGAACTTTGAATTGACCAATAAGGATTTAGCAGCGGGGAAAAACTTAACTGTCTTGACGTCAAGGAAAGTTAACATGAAAGTCATTGAAATCAAGTAACTTTTCTCACTGGAGATGAATTAACTATTCAGAAAAGGGATTTACAATTCCAAAACCCTTATCAGATTGTTAAAAGTGAAAAATGTGAAACATTTTTTGTCGTCAAGCCTTTAATTTGGCGCCAAAAGTGGATCGCTGGCGTCCGGCATGGCAACTCGCTCGTAGTTCGTCGAGTGTTGCCAGGTAGGAAAATAGTTTTGTTATTTTGAACAAAGTGTGCTATTTTCGTCACACTGTACCCGGAATTCTCAAGTTAATTATTAGCAGAGGCTAAAGAAACTTTTGCAAAGTTAGCTACGAAGAAAATAACTTTTATCTTGTCATTATCTTTGTCTTTTCGGTAGGACAGCTTAGTGTTGACTGCCGCTCATACTGTAGGCGCAGCCGCCGTATGCAACGCTACGCGTTATATCAGAGACTTTTCAAGAAATGATTGGGCAAGGAATATGTCGGACCAAAGGTCAACAACTCTTCTGGGGTTAATTTGCGCCGAAATTTTGTCTTTGCACGTACTCCCTCTTTCTCTCCCAGAGTATTAACCTGGTTTGTGCAAGATGCATTTTATTTCCATGGAAATTCCGTGGGACTGATTCCAGGTCCTCTGTTGAGGCTGGGGGCTGTTTTTGGGCGCAGCCCTCTTGAATTTTCAATTCGACTCTGGATGGTTGAGAATTAACTGGCACCATCTTGGATTTGGAGAACAATAGCATCCATTGTTCTCTAAACGATAGCTTATTGTCTTTCTCGGCTCCTGATTGGTTACTGGTCCTATGCGTGTGCCATACTAACTACCAATAAGCGCTCCTGTCCAGATTCAGTACATCTTCAGTGTGGAATTTGCAGATGCGAAAGCCAAACCGGCTTGGAGTGCCTTAAGATGCAGACTTTCGTGGGACTCAAAGATCATGATAACTTACGATTGTTTTTACTGGTGGCATTAACTCAAATATATTACAAGTTGTTATTTCTTTGTTATGGTAGCAATTATTATTCAGTGTAGATCGAGCCAGTTCAGAAATGGTATCGTTGCTTACGATCTTTTTCTCTGTGACGTCTCAGAAAAATTGTCAAGAGAAAATGAAATTGAATTATTTAACATAAGAATTATATTTAAAGGCATAGTTTACGTTGTCAGTATCATATCTTTGCATTTATTCGTTTGGATGATGAAAATAAAATGAACAAAACTCCATGCTATTCCTCGTTTTCCGGCGGGATCATTTTTGGTCTAATTTGGTGATTATCTGCGGTGCTGTACAGAACTGAACAACAGTTGCAGGTGGATAAATTCATTCACTCTGAGCTTCTCTGGTCTTGCAACGTTTCATTTGCGTATTCTTTAAGGTATCAGTGTACCCCAAATTTGATCATTTTTCAAAAAAATTGTTTTTTCGCTTTTTCAGATAGATGTTATTGCAATCTTTCATTTAAAGAAAATTCTATGAAAAAAGATCAATTCTAAGCAAAGTTATTAACGAAAAACGTTCTCTTTCCCTTAATTATCTCTAATTGATAGTTGTCAACACCCTGTCGACACTTTGTCACGAGAGTAAATTTGCATTAAAAGCTCCCGTGACAGACGCGATGTCGTTCGATTTTCACACGTTTGTGTTTAAGATATTGGTCGTCGAAGTGCTACTTCTAGTGTTTTCTAATTTGTAGACTATAAATTTAATAGCCTATATCTATCCCATGTCTTTAAAGGAAAAAAACGCAAAAGTTCTTGTCCTTCGGGTCTTTTGCTAGTGCGAAGTTCGCAAGAAACCTTCAAAGAGGAAAAGGGTTCAATTTCATTCGTTAAGGATCGAGCTGATGTGTGATCAAGAACAAAATCGATGGGAGAACGATACCGTTAGTGCTAGCCGGGCGAAAACTGAAGGCAAAGGCGAAGACGAACCCGCAGAACCGGACTCACAAGAGTCATGGCAAAAGTTGGTTGCTCGAACAACTGTTGCCGACGATCGCCTGCAGAAAATCTCTTGAAATCAGTTTTCTTGTCGGTTTTGCCACGCAGATGTGACTTTGTTGTCGAGGAATGTGCATTTCCTCTGATTCATAAGTTCCTAAGCGCTTTTTGCCGTTCGAAGTTGTAACTTCTTGATCGATATTTGCACGCGTACGTCCCCGAAGGTTTCATTTCCCTTGTTTACACAAACGCTTTTTCCCTGTCTTCGGCATCTCTGAAGCTGTTTTCGGTAGAAGGAAGGTGAAAGAAAACGAAAATTTGAACGAAAATTATTCAGTCCTTACAAACCTTGTTGCGCGATCGAGCGGCGGAAATCAGATCTTGCAAAGGATATTTCCCGCCTGGTAATAGTCCAGTTTCGAATTCGCCATTACCGCTGAATTAAAGCACTGACAACGCATTTGTAACAGGGTTAGCCTCGACCTAAAGTAAAATATATACAAATTCCAGCGAGAAGATGACCTGTTTACAGCTCTGTGTATTGTTTAATATTCAAATTTGTAGCACTTTCCCACCGGTATTATATGAATATGTTTTTCACGTCGAGGCTAACCCTGTACAAATGCGTTGTCAGTGCTTTTATTCAGCGGTCATGGCGAATTCGAAACTGGACATTGATATGAGCTCTATTGTTCAAGTAAAATAATCCTTCACTTGATCCATCAACATGTCATTAATTTTGTGACATGTTATGTAATTATCTCATTACACCGGAAGAACGCCCTAAAGTATATTTTCCATCATATTTCGAAACGAAAATTTCAGCGAGTGAAGCGTACATTTTGGGTTTCGTTTCCGGCAAATTTGCAACGTTTTTTCGCTGAAACTTGGAGAGAACGTTGTCCGATAATCGGACAAAAAAACGGTGTCGGGGAATTTTTATTTTTGCTTCTCTCAAAAGTTATGACTATTTTAGTGAAGAGAATGCATGTTTTTTACCTTTCAAGTTTAACTGCGGTGTCAGAAACAAACCAGACAAGTAATCAAAATTTTCCCGACACCGTTTTTTAGAGAAAGGTATCAAGAAGACATAGCGATATTAATCGCGTTCTCTCACTCAAATCCCGACCGGAAACGAACTTGATTAGTGAACCTCTATACTTGAGAAATAACGCGCTATATTCGGGAAACCTTAATTTTTTTTACTTTAGCGAATAAACCGTCGTAATCTACATTATTAAGCTTTCAAAAATATATACTTTAGTAGGGTTTGCGTCAACCGTCCGACCGTAAAGCGGCGCAAAGAATGATGGTCATTTGGGGTACACTGAAACCTTAAAGTGCACCGAACCCCAAACTTTTTTTTTCACTTAAATAGCTTTTTGCACCAGTTTCAAACGCATTGCGCCTTTCTGCCCCTTTTTTAGCCCTAAACTTGACTTTTTACAGGTTCTAAAAGTTAGGAAATCTGGCCATCATCTGTTCCACGACCGAGCAAGTAAGGGGCATGGGTCTATTCCTTGTTTTATGTCACAAACTTTTTGCATGCATGTTTACAAAGACTTAATGCAATGCAAATCAGTCTGTGACGTCAGCCCAGGAATAGACCTATGCCCCTTACTAGCTCGGTCGTGCAACAGGTGATGGCTAGATTTCTAACTTTTCAGCCTGTAAAAAAGTCAAGATTTAGTTTCAAATGGCGCAATGCGTTTCGAACAGGTGCAAAGAATTTATTTAAGCGAAAAAAATATTTTGGGGTTGGTGCACTTTAAAGCACAAGGGGCCTATTTTTCAAATAACAATTAAGTTTTAGTTATAATAACTGTCTTTTTTTTTTTTCCAGGGATTTAAAACCACACAATGTGTTCTTGACCAAGGAAGGTGTCATCAAAATAGGTAAAAACGTATGCATCATTTGGCTAGCCTCAGCATTGTTGGAGAAGTGGGGGAATGCGTCTATGGTCACGGTGGCCCATCATTATCACACTTCGTTTTAGCTCGAAAACAGAAATCTCCTCGATTTTCTAATGAAAAAATCAACTCCATCCGTGCGTTCATTTTATTTTATCTTCCGTTCTCTTCATATTTTCTATTTTGCATTGTCTTTCAAATTGATTTCAAAAAATTTTTCCGTTTCAAATCAATATGATGTTAAATTGAAATCTTAAAAATGCATGTTGGGAACTAACCAGCGCTAAATTATTAAAAAAACAAACAAAAGAAAACTGAAAGTTAACGGCCCAGCGTTATCACCAATGACTGAGCTGTTTTGTTGTGATTTGAGGGTAAACGAAGCTGGTATGAAAGGAGAAGACTGAGAGCAGGAGAACGAGGCTTGGGAAGATTTTTTTTTTTAAAAAAAACCTTGTTGGAAAGAAGAGAAACGATGCACAGAAACCAGGCGTGAGGAGTGTAGTTGTTTAGAGAATGTCATCTACTGCTTCAAGGCGGCTACGAAAGTACG
>JAHPZR010037043.1:0-11703 GCA_019787425.1 Platygyra sinensis
TTCGAGGCTTTTTTGTGTCCGGAGAATCGTTTGTAGAGGAGTTAGAAGATCTATTTCTTCTCTTGTGATAGAAGTTTCAAAAGATTCGGCCATTAAATGCTTAAAAATTACATGGCCTAGACGGACAGCTCATCCACGCGTCTACTCCTCTGCCTTGCGCTATGACCAATCACAAGGCACAAAGATTTTAGTTAATAACTAGTCACGTGACCAAGCAGTGGAGTAAACACAGTATTAGTGTTGCTCAACAATGTAAATCTATTACGTGTACAAATTTTTACGTTAAGTCATAAAATACTTATTACTTTATTCGTGAAATAAACATCTGTAACCGTGTTCTGGTATCCAGCACTCCTAAATGTTTTTCTTCCTAATGTGTTAATAAACAATTCGCGCTGTTTTGTTATCTAAGTAAAGGGATAAATGTTTCCCAACCTTAAGACACGTAAATAACTTCTACCATCTTTTTAAAACCTAAAGCGAGCGTTCTCGAGAGAAAATTACAGACATAAACTTTTATGGATACCTTTTTTCCTACACTAAACCTAAGCCTAACCCTAAGGCTAACCCTAACCCTCAGCTTAACCCTAAACCCTAAGACCTAACCCTAACCCTAAACTTCAAACCTTACCCTAACCCCAAACCCTAACCTAAACTTTACCCTAACCCTAACCCTTAGGCTTACTTTAAGATCTAAACCTTAATGCATAGCTTAGTGTTTAGGTTAAGTATAATAACTGTAGCGTTACCCTTAAAACTAGTTTTAAACTCTCAAAACTTGCACCAAACCTAAAATGTAGGGCAAGCTTTCCTCTGTTTACGCTTCCAAGACACTTTTTGCATTAACATTCGAAAAACCAGGTTGTATTGTATGCTTTGTTAACCTCAAAAGGCCATAGGGAATCCATAGCATCGATAAATCCCGAAAAAGCGCTAAATTTTCTTTCGTTTTATGAAATAAAGTGAAATTTTATATTTATTACGCAAATAACTCATTGGGGGGCAGTGGGCAGTCAATGTAGTCATAGATCATAAGAGAGTTTTGTTTACAGAAGATAATATATGACAAAATTTGGCACGGCATATGCCATTTGTTCTGTAATAGATATTAGTGCATGTATTGCCAGAGACCTATACACAGAAAATGTCCACTTAATACAGCTAATTCAGTAACGTTGTAGGGATGAAAGCATAAGCTAGAAGACAATGCAAGACCGCAAGGTTATATGTGGGATTTTTTTCTGAATAAATTAATCAAAACCAGTATGCCTCGCCCGCACAGTGAAGATCTACGATGGCGAGCCATCTGGATGAAAGAAATTTTAGGATATCAAGTAGATGAGGTAGCAGCTGCTTTGAGGATGTCAGCAAAAAAAACTCGAAACGATATGTCTCAAAAGTTTTAAATTTTGGAGAAGTGAAAGCAAATACCATCGGAAGACCGATGAACAGCGTGGCAATGAACCCGCACGTTGAATGTTTGATTATGAAAGGCAGTGCTTGAACACCCCGAAAAGACACTATCAGAAATTGCGCATGATGTGTACACTGAAACGGGATCAGATTTGCGTTAGCAAGTTTCTTCTATTATCTGAAAAGAAATCGTTTAGTCTAAAAAAGGTTTTTTGAATTTTTCTGCTTTTGAATCGATCATTTTTCACGGCTTATGGAACGTACAATTAACCTGAAATTTTCTCTATTTAATACTCAGCTCAACAAAATTGCCCTTCAGAGCCAAAACAACAGCTATGCACGTGCGTTTTGAATCTCTGTACATTTCTTGGCCATCCTCTGCAAAACAATTGCGTGAAACGATTTTAAAGTTCTATGTGTTTTAGAGAACGCGAATCGCAATGGCCAATCGCCGTCGGTGCATGTTCAGCTTGAGCAAATTTTTAAACCGATGGGCGTACTGAACAGATTTACAGAGTTACGACATTCGAAGGTAAAATATAAATTTACTTTTTACAAAGCGTCCTCCCCGCCATCGCCGTCGTCATTGCTAAAACTCCGTAATGATTTTCTTCACTACTGTATGAATGAAAAATTTTTACTTTTCTACTCGTTAGAAAAGCCTGTAAAAGCGGCATATGCAACACACATATACGTGTGTGCACGTGAGTTTCGAGTGACTTAACTGCTAATGACGTTATTGAAATTGAAATAATTTGAGGAAACACATTGACGAAAATAATTCTTTTACAAAGGTGACAGTGTAAACTTGGGACAAAATAATATCTTTTAAATAATAACGGGATTCTCTCATTACTCGCACTGAGAATCTTTGATGTGACTGGCGAGAAATTTAAAGTTCCTTACCAACATTCTAGGCCTTGCTCAACAACGCAGTTTAAACTCTGGGAGTCAGTTATGATGCTGTCGCAACCTTGACAGGCATGCTTCATAACTTGACGGCGTTTTTTTCTCATCATTAGTCATAATCTCAAAACTGGGTCCGTGGTTAGCTACACAAAACAATAAATTGCTTAAACCAGTTCCTGATCTTTACAAGCAGAATTAGAGAAGCTTGAATTCCAGCCGTCTTCTTGAGTAATACACTCTCTTTGAATATGCAACCTGAAGAGACGGGGATGATATTGAGGACAAAAATATTACTATATCTTTTCTTTTCTTCCCCGATGTTGAGACGATTAAGTTATTGGCTTTAGGTAAGTGTAGACTCGACCCACAAAATTATCATCCCCTTTTTCACTAAGGACAGTGCCTCGGCAAGTTGAACTTAAGAAGTAATGGTAAACTTCTTATTTCCTTCACCGATGTAACCAAAAGTAAAGTTACAATCTGCCACTGGTCGGAGTTCCTCTGTGTATCTCTCCAATAAGTAGGCTTCTAAGCTAGTAACACTGTCAAACAGAGGCACGTTTCGAACGCCCGCAATACGAATCGTGCGAGTTTTTGTTTTTCGTTTTAAAACACGCAGGCAAATGTTTACAGTGTTTTCTTCCATCCTACCTGTCGCGCCTCCGAAAAAACAAATTAAGAATCACTCATACTACCTTTCGGTCTTGTCTTTAAGCTTGAAACTCTCCGACAACCTTTATTGAAATAGCTGCATGTCATTCTTCTTATTATTTATTCTTGCCTCGTCGAGCAATCGCTGCGCGTGACAAGCCGGTTACGCCAAAATGCAGACCATGCAGACTGAGACTGCGGACCATGCAGACTGTGCAGACTGAGTATTTTTTCTTATTCTTATATATTTGCATTTACTTTTGACTAGCATATGATTGGTTCTGATCACATTAATTAGTGTTTAATCATATATCGCAGTGTTAGTTATGTGCAGGCCGCCGCCACGGCTCAGTTTTTGACTGTTGACGTGTTATAGACTCTGCAAGGGAAACTTCCTTTAGTCCAAAATATCGCTTAAGTAAGGCTATTTTAAAATGTAGAAGTGAACCTTACTTGTAACGCAATATCACAAGCAACTTGTGCAGTTTCTACTCAGATGTACAAAATGTAATATCGAGTTAAGCGTGACCATGATCACGCCAAAAAAGCCGAGTTCACAGAAAACTGAATAGCATTTGAAATTATCAGCGCACTACGGTTGTCGTTATGAGTTGATGCGATGGTTAATTTATATGGCTTAAATATGGCAGTCGTGTTTTTTTTTTTGACGATTTAGACTTCGAGTAGTCCTTCTTTCACTTGACACGTTGCATTTGCTAAGTGCGTCGTGCGTGACGCGTAAGAAAAGTTTCACGCGAGCTTTTTTTCCCGCGGTCTACTCATGGTCACGATAGACGGACTAAGCGAAAGAGCCAATACTCCTAGTCTAATAGCGATTCTGCACTTTGTGAAGGAAAAGCAATTTGTGGGACGAAGTCGCCTAGAGTCACCGTCCTTGCTTTGTTTTATGAATCGGTTAACAGGTTAACGGAGACTGAGGAAATTGAAAAAAACAAAAGCAACAACACAACAGCAAAGACAAATTGGACAAAATTTTGCACCCAGGATATGTTGAAGTTTTATTTTATGCTTGATTTTGGTATATTTAGGACCAGTAAATGGAATTTCCCACACAAAGTCCATTAAACGCGTTCGTCTATTGAATCAACAGTCAGCTGATGTCGAGTTTACGCGGCGTGTGGATAAATAGCAAACATCAGAACATACTTAACACTATTTTGTATTAAACTGTAGAACCAAAATATAAGTGAGTCAAGTGTTTGAAAAAAAGGTATTCAGTCTGCATGGCCTGCACGGTCTGCGGTCTGCATGATCTGCGTTTTTTGGGTGACCCGTGACAAGCCTGAGGATTTCTGCGCCGGTAGGAGGTTCCAGTTATGTGAGCGAACAATTGTGAACTTCAGTTGCTGTGACGAAACTGACCTCTATCTGCTGGTCTCTTAGCTTCATGCCCGTTACTGGTCTTCATAACTCCTTTGGCGCATAGTTTTCGCTTTAAAGTGTTATTTTCAAAGCTGAAAAGTGTAAAAAAGTGACTAGTTTACTTAGACGATACTCAGGGTTTCACCGCACACCACCTGACGGTGTCGTGACTTGGAGATCAGACAACGTGACAAAAGCTAGTTTAATGGTAGGTATGTGTGATAGAGACATCCCGTATCCATGCATAAAATCGGACAGATAATAATTGGTTAAGCAAAATAATTATTTTGTGCCTCTCCTCTGGTAGTGGTTAAGAGAAAACCTTACACGTATTTATACTTGTTATACATTTCGTCTTCGTTTTCTGTCATTTTTATTATTATTTAAGGAAATGTTAATCACAGCATCAGAAAAAACAAAAAACAAAAACAAAAAAAGAAACAGTAAAAAAAAAATTCCCCTTACGCGTTTTACTAACAACCTGATATCTCATATTGGACACCGTCCTTTTAACGTTGTTAATGCCGCGCAGCTGATGAAAGTTTTTGTTCTTTTTGCAGATGCTATCAATCCCATTCAATCCTTACACCTGGGACAATACAAGAGAAAGAGTCAACTCTGATGTCTTAGCTCTGGACTTAAAAGATGACACACGCAAGCTGATCAAAGTATCCAATCTCTCAAACAACGTGATCGTCGTTACACCATTAAAACCCCAGACGGTCTCCTTTGACATTCCGCAGTATTTCACCCAGAATGACCATCTACGTTTCCATAAGATAGATGTTGAGTACGAAAATACCCTGATAATGCTGGAAATCACGCCTACTGAGGCAAATACAAATCTGCTTGTGTACTTGCGATATGGTCAGCGGCCAACCACCCAAGTACATGACCTCAATGCCACTGTCTCCAAGAGCAAAAAGTGTGTTTGGACACCTGGTGCGCATGGCAGAAAGGATGGCAAAACTAAATGCTCCCGGCTACCTAGTCCAATGAAAACTCTCGCCAAGCGACCAGGGAAGTATTTTCTTGGAGTGCAAGTCTATAACAGAGGTGGAGCAAACTCTCTAAAGAGGGAGAAAAGATCTTGTTTTGGAAACAGACGAGAGAAGCGTTCATGTGTAGAGGTCAAGGACCCCCCTCCCACTCCCCCTCAAAGTGAAAATGTAACTGTGGTGCCAGGATATGATTCTAAATCGGATCAAAACTATACTGTGAGGATAGCTCTAGGGAGCTGTGTTTTCTGGTCAGAAGAGAGGGAAAAGTGGATGACAGAGGGTTGTCGGGTGAGTGCAGTAAACGTTCTTCAGTCAGGTTTCATTTGTCATTTTTAATTTTCAGTGAAATCGAATGGTCTTTAGAAGCATCTGCTTCTGAAATTCTGATATGAAAGAGTGCTTCGCGGCAGTTGTCTAGCGCGTTTAACAGGTTTTGTTTTGTAATCCAAAATGAAGTAGTTATTTCAAGGCTGATTATGACTATTATCATGATTATGATTTAAATTGATCGAATTTAATTTCACTTTTTTTTCTGTTTATTTTTACCAGGTTTTATCAGCAACATTGAGCAGATTTGTTTATTGTTCCTGTAATCATCTTACTTCATTTGGAGGAGCTCTTTTGATTAAACCGAATCCCATTGATTTTGACAAGGTCTCAGTGGAGTTCAGGGGCCTCCAAGAAACTGGAAACGTTGCCATTATTGTGACAATCTCTGTAGTTCTCCTGTGTTTTATTGTCGTGCAGGTTATCGTCAGAAAAGCGGATAAAAAAGACGCTAGAAATGTAAGCATAAATGATGACATTTTATTGGCTTTTTATGCCTGGCGTTCGCGAAGTCATGGGTTAGATCCCTGTCGGGGACTCAGAATGTTTCTTTGTCCCACACTCGTGTCATGTTTATCAGTTTACTTTTCACATTTTATTACCAAGCTTAAAATTCATCATCTTTATTTACCTAGTTATCACAATCGCATGGGCTTCATTATTATTATGTGAACAGTTTACGGCCGGAAAATGACGTCACAGAACTCAAAGAAAATTTTACTCTCTAGTAGTTTCCTGTTAAGGCCCAAAATGTACACGATTCGAAAGACCTCGTTAAGATAAAGTGAAATGCGAAAAACTTATTGGAAAAGCTCAATACTTCTTGAAGGTATGAAGAAATGATTCAGTTTTCTAAATGTTCTGAAATTAGCAATAAAATCGAGGAAAAATTAAAATTCTCTGTCTTCAAAAAGGGTTGAGCTTTTACAAATACTTTTAATTTTCTAAAGCACCCGCTGAAATGATCCAGGTTGTACATAAGCAATTGTAGAGTCAACTGATTTATATCAGAAAAAAAAGTGGTAATTAAAGTTCATTGATTGGCCACCCTGTTAATACGGACAACGGGTACCTTCTGAAATCCAAACTTGCAATCAATCTAATACGCGTATTTTTCTTTTGCTTGATCAAACAGAAGAACAAATATTCTCTATTTCATCTTCAAACGCCTATAACATGTCACTGACCTCTGTGGTTGACAAATCAAACACAATTTCCTTCACAAAGATGTCATTTAAAACAGACCCTATTAATATACTGTCAAATTTTCAAAAAGAAGAAGAAATATTCTCTATTTCCTTCAAACGCCTGTAACATGTCATTGACATCTTTCGTAAACAAATCAAACAGATTTTCCCTCACATAGATGCCATTAAAAACAGACCTTATTAATATACTGTCAATTTTCAAACAGAAGAACAAATATTCTCTATTTTCTTCAAACGCTTGTAACATGTCATTGACCTCTTTCGTAAACAAATCAAACAGATTTTCCCTCACATAGATGTTATTAAAGCAGACCTTATTAATATACCGTCAAATTTTTAAACAGAAGAACAAATATTCTCTATTTTCTTCAAACGCCTGTAACATGTCATTGACCTATGTCCTTGACAAATCAAACAGAATTTCCTTCACAAAGGTGTCATGTAAAACAGACTTTTTAAATATACTGTCAAATTTTCATTGCCAGTTGGTGACCGTTGGTCTCCAGTTTACTTGTTATTATCAGGACCTTAGCTTGAGCCGGTGTGTCACAGTACATTAATTTATGAAATCCAATTTTATTTCTAGACTGGCCTGCCAGTGCATCTACCCTCCACAGCAAGCAGCTCACACGTCTATCAGATAATAATTTCCACGGGCGTGTGGAGAAATTCAGGTACAACAGCTAAGGTTGCCATGGAGATCTACGGTAGTGAAGGAAGCAGCGGAATTGTTCAGCTCCACTTAGACGAGCCTGGCATGGATAATTTTCTCTTTACTCGTGGGAACACGGATGTGTTTGTTCTTAGTCTTAGTCAGTCTCTTGGGGCGATTCAGGCAGTGCGAATTGGTCATGACAACTCTGGTGAGAGCCCTTCCTGGTTTTTAGAAGAAATCATTGTTATTGACGAACAGGTGAATCAATCTTGGGCGTTTACCAGCAGCCAGTGGCTTGCTCTGGAGCGAGAAGACGGTCGAATTGAGCGAATCATTGAACAAGCGCCAAATGAGAGCACTTTTGTACACGACGTGCTAAAACGTTGGTGGAGAGGTCTGACTGAAACTCATCTTTGGGTTTCAGTTCTAGCGAAGCCGAGGAGAAGCCGCTTTACAAGAGTACAGCGGACGTCGTGCTGTCTGTCAGTGCTACTTACAGCCATGTTTGCTAACGCGATGTTCTATAAGTTGGATGGGAAATCTGAGCAAGTGCTACAAGTAGGACCTCTGAAATCCACTGAGACCTTGTCAAAATCAATGGGATTCGGTTTAATCAAAAGAGCTCCTCCAAATGAAGTAAGATGATTACAGGAACAATAAACAAATCTGCTCAATGTTGCTGATAAAACCTGGTAAAAATAAACAGAAAAAAAAGTGAAATTAAATTCGATCAATTTAAATCATAATCATGATAATAGTCATAATCAGCCTTGAAATAACTACTTCATTTTGGATTACAAAACAAAACCTGTTAAACGCGCTAGACAACTGCCGCGAAGCACTCTTTCATATCAGAATTTCAGAAGCAGATGCTTCTAAAGACCATTCGATTTCACTGAAAATTAAAAATGACAAATGAAACCTGACTGAAGAACGTTTACTGCACTCACCCGACAACCCTCTGTCATCCACTTTTCCCTCTCTTCTGACCAGAAAACACAGCTCCCTAGAGCTATCCTCACAGTATAGTTTTGATCCGATTTAGAATCATATCCTGGCACCACAGTTACATTTTCACTTTGAGGGGGAGTGGGAGGGGGGTCCTTGACCTCTACACATGAACGCTTCTCTCGTCTGTTTCCAAAACAAGATCTTTTCTCCCTCTTTAGAGAGTTTGCTCCACCTCTGTTATAGACTTGCACTCCAAGAAAATACTTCCCTGGTCGCTTGGCGAGAGTTTTCATTGGACTAGGTAGCCGGGAGCATTTAGTTTTGCCATCCTTTCTGCCATGCGCACCAGGTGTCCAAACACACTTTTTGCTCTTGGAGACAGTGGCATTGAGGTCATGTACTTGGGTGGTTGGCCGCTGACCATATCGCAAGTACACAAGCAGATTTGTATTTGCCTCAGTAGGCGTGATTTCCAGCATTATCAGGGTATTTTCGTACTCAACATCTATCTTATGGAAACGTAGATGGTCATTCTGGGTGAAATACTGCGGAATGTCAAAGGAGACCGTCTGGGGTTTTAATGGTGTAACGACGATCACGTTGTTTGAGAGATTGGATACTTTGATCAGCTTGCGTGTGTCATCTTTTAAGTCCAGAGCTAAGACATCAGAGTTGACTCTTTCTCTTGTATTGTCCCAGGTGTAAGGATTGAATGGGATTGATAGCATCTGCAAAAAGAACAAAAACTTTCATCAGCTGCGCGGCATTAACAACGTTAAAAGGACGGTGTCCAATATGAGATATCAGGTTGTTAGTAAAACGCGTAAGGGGAATTTTTTTTTTTACTGTTTCTTTTTTTGTTTTTGTTTTTTGTTTTTTCTGATGCTGTGATTAACATTTCCTTAAATAATAATAAAAATGACAGAAAACGAAGACGAAATGTATAACAAGTATAAATACGTGTAAGGTTTTCTCTTAACCACTACCAGAGGAGAGGCACAAAATAATTATTTTGCTTAACCAATTATTATCTGTCCGATTTTATGCATGGATACGGGATGTCTCTATCACACATACCTACCATTAAACTAGCTTTTGTCACGTTGTCTGATCTCCAAGTCACGACACCGTCAGGTGGTGTGCGGTGAAACCCTGAGTATCGTCTAAGTAAACTAGTCACTTTTTTACACTTTTCAGCTTTGAAAATAACACTTTAAAGCGAAAACTATGCGCCAAAGGAGTTATGAAGACCAGTAACGGGCATGAAGCTAAGAGACCAGCAGATAGAGGTCAGTTTCGTCACAGCAACTGAAGTTCACAATTGTTCGCTCACATAACTGGAACCTCCTACCGGCGCAGAAATCCTCAGGCTTGTCACGGGTCACCCAAAAAACGCAGATCATGCAGACCGCAGACCGTGCAGGCCATGCAGACTGAATACCTTTTTTTCAAACACTTGACTCACTTATATTTTGGTTCTACAGTTTAATACAAAATAGTGTTAAGTATGTTCTGATGTTTGCTATTTATCCACACGCCGCGTAAACTCGACATCAGCTGACTGTTGATTCAATAGACGAACGCGTTTAATGGACTTTGTGTGGGAAATTCCATTTACTGGTCCTAAATATACCAAAATCAAGCATAAAATAAAACTTCAACATATCCTGGGTGCAAAATTTTGTCCAATTTGTCTTTGCTGTTGTGTTGTTGCTTTTGTTTTTTTCAATTTCCTCAGTCTCCGTTAACCTGTTAACCGATTCATAAAACAAAGCAAGGACGGTGACTCTAGGCGACTTCGTCCCACAAATTGCTTTTCCTTCACAAAGTGCAGAATCGCTATTAGACTAGGAGTATTGGCTCTTTCGCTTAGTCCGTCTATCGTGACCATGAGTAGACCGCGGGAAAAAAAGCTCGCGTGAAACTTTTCTTACGCGTCACGCACGACGCACTTAGCAAATGCAACGTGTCAAGTGAAAGAAGGACTACTCGAAGTCTAAATCGTCAAAAAAAAAAACACGACTGCCATATTTAAGCCATATAAATTAACCATCGCATCAACTCATAACGACAACCGTAGTGCGCTGATAATTTCAAATGCTATTCAGTTTTCTGTGAACTCGGCTTTTTTGGCGTGATCATGGTCACGCTTAACTCGATATTACATTTTGTACATCTGAGTAGAAACTGCACAAGTTGCTTGTGATATTGCGTTACAAGTAAGGTTCACTTCTACATTTTAAAATAGCCTTACTTAAGCGATATTTTGGACTAAAGGAAGTTTCCCTTGCAGAGTCTATAACACGTCAACAGTCAAAAACTGAGCCGTGGCGGCGGCCTGCACATAACTAACACTGCGATATATGATTAAACACTAATTAATGTGATCAGAACCAATCATATGCTAGTCAAAAGTAAATGCAAATATATAAGAATAAGAAAAAATACTCAGTCTGCACAGTCTGCATGGTCCGCAGTCTCAGTCTGCATGGTCTGCATTTTGGCGTAACCGGCTTGTCACGCGCAGCGATTGCTCGACGAGGCAAGAATAAATAATAAGAAGAATGACATGCAGCTATTTCAATAAAGGTTGTCGGAGAGTTTCAAGCTTAAAGACAAGACCGAAAGGTAGTATGAGTGATTCTTAATTTGTTTTTTCGGAGGCGCGACAGGTAGGATGGAAGAAAACACTGTAAACATTTGCCTGCGTGTTTTAAAAACGAAAAACAAAAACTCGCACGATTCGTATTGCGGGCGTTCGAAACGTGCCTCTGTTTGACAGTGTTACTAGCTTAGAAGCCTACTTATTGGAGAGATACACAGAGGAACTCCGACCAGTGGCAGATTGTAACTTTACTTTTGGTTACATCGGTGAAGGAAATAAGAAGTTTACCATTACTTCTTAAGTTCAACTTGCCGAGGCACTGTCCTTAGTGAAAAAGGGGATGATAATTTTGTGGGTCGAGTCTACACTTACCTAAAGCCAATAACTTAATCGTCTCAACATCGGGGAAGAAAAGAAAAGATATAGTAATATTTTTGTCCTCAATATCATCCCCGTCTCTTCAGGTTGCATATTCAAAGAGAGTGTATTACTCAAGAAGACGGCTGGAATTCAAGCTTCTCTAATTCTGCTTGTAAAGATCAGGAACTGGTTTAAGCAATTTATTGTTTTGTGTAGCTAACCACGGACCCAGTTTTGAGA
>JAHPZR010037047.1:0-15000 GCA_019787425.1 Platygyra sinensis
CTGATCCCTAAAACAATAGTCAACTCAAGGGTTATTTTTTCAGATACTGTGTAAATCTTAAAACCTTCTATCCTTGTTATGGTAAGGATGGATTTATGGACTTGGAAATTTCTCAGCAAATTTTTATTTGATACCCTACTCTCTCCAAGGACAGACCAGGATTTTCATTCAAAATAGAAGTGACCATTTTAGGACTTTGGTGTGGTATGGCTGCCTAGTCTCAATTTTTAATACAATATTATCTCATTTTTTAGCAACTGAAAGATGTATAATTTCAGTGTACTGATAATTGGATGCATTTAGTGATACACTAATAACCAACCATTCCTTGTGACAAATCATAATACCCTCATCATTGGGAAAATGTCTTCTGCTCATAAATATCAAGGATTACACTTTTGGGATGCCTGCATGTCCTAGCTAGAGTGCTTTCTAAGTTTCTCCATCAAATTGGACTTTCTCTTTCTCAAATAATTTGTCAACTAACTAGCTATAGGAAATAGGAAATTTTCAGAATTTTGTGTACATATGCAAAAACAATATTCATTGTCACAAAAGTAGAAATCATTCGTAACGGTTAGCTGTAAGGACAGGGTTCTCAATTAATTAATGGGCTATTTTAAATCTGATGACCTGGATTACAGGTATTTTTGCTGCCGAGAACTCCAAATTATACCAGTACGACTGAAAGCACAGTAAGGCACTGTACTATAGTCTCAGGCTATGGTACATATACAACATGTGTTGACACAGTATACAAAAATTCGGACAAGTTTCGAGTAAATAAACTATATCTCTTCAGTTCGCTGTAAACGAATTAAGTACAATCTTCGAGCCATGAGCAAAAATGTAAACAATAACAAGGCCAGAAGAAATCGCATTCAAGCTTTCGTTTGCCCACATTATAGGCTGAGAAGCGCAAACCTGCATTTCTCGAGAAGCACAATCATTCGCGTATCGATAAACGTTAAAAAGTGGGAGAATACATCGATGAAATAGCTGCCTATATCCATCTGCGTGTGTAGGATTGTCAGATCGATCACGCGTGGACTCGTCTTCACTCTGGGACTCGATCGTAAAAACACTCACGTTTTTATAGTCTTCGCCGATCATCATGTGTTGGTAAGGTAATCCGAACAATTTTGTAGCAGAATAACATTCAACGTTCAGCATTAACATCGAAAAGAAGACAGAAATTCCGATTTTAACGGATCTTCGGTCGCCTTCCCAGAGGTCCGAACAGCACGAGAGATCGTGTCAACTGAAGCATATTGTAATATTGACCCATAATGCAGTTCGGCGCGTGGCCAACCTCCTCTGCACACAGACCACCCACGTTTGCTTGGGTTTCGGTCACGCGCGGAAGGTCATATCAGCGAAGCCATATTTTCTGGTTACACTGCATATAGTCCAAATAGTTACCCGTGGCCAACGTTTTGCCTGGTAGTGTTTATCGATAAACTTCATTCATCATGGAAATCGCGAACCTCGAGTCCTAGATAACAAAACTGCATCATTATTTTTGGGTTTCCATTGATGCAGGAACATATTTCGGCAGTGTAAAATGACGCTAAAATAACGTGAAAGTGCCCCTTTAATATACTGCTGAAACGTGTCCATTGCAAATGATCTTGACAAGCATACAGAACATACTACTAGTATTTTAGTAGCATTTTGAAAACAGTTGGTATACTGATCAGTGTATGTGGGCGCCAATAAACAGACACTGAGTAAAGCTGTACCAATAATTGGCAATGAAGCTGTTAACATTGTGGAAACAACGCAGAGTTCAAATGTTATATTATTCAATTTAGTATTAATTTAATCGACATCGTCAGCCATTGTTAATTGGAGTAACTTTAGCCATCAGTTTCTGTGCATTTCCCACGATACCAGTGCAGTTATGCAAAGCGATAGACATTTTGTGGGCTAATAGAACCTAACCAAATAATAACTACAGCTGAACCTCAAAGAATCTCTTTAGGTCTAAACCCCCGGTACAGCGAGAAATGTTCAGCTTAGCCAAATCTAAAAATAGTTCAATGTATGGAACAGCTTCAGGTGTGTTGAACAGGAGCCATAATCGGGGAGAGAGTTAGTGATCTCGGTTAGGACTTAAGAAGTTAGCTAGTCTTAGAAACACTCCATGAAAGGTTGTTTACTCTTCATCGCACTCCAGCCCAAGAGGAGTACAAAAACTACAATCCGCAGCGATGTTTCTTCTTTATTTCCCGCTGTACTCTTACAAAATAAATTTACTCACCGTCTTTCCCACCATTGTGATATTAACAATTTTCATGCGAGTCATGAGTGAGTTTAGTTAATCCAGTTGCGCCTTTGTGCCTTCGAGTAAGAGCTGTATAAAGATGGCGGCTGCTAAAACCACAGCGAGCTCAGATCACTTCATGTCGTGTGTATATTCCGTCCAACTGATTTGTGTTCTAATACCTTGTGTACCTTAACTTAAACTCAGTTGGTCTTTATCACATAATGCCGAATACATCACCTTTCTGGGCCGGGTAGCCTCTTTTAAACTCAAATCACAAATAAAAATCTTACTTAGACGTAAATGACTCTAGCTTGATCAGTTTCATGTCTTCGAGCATTCAACTGAGCCCCTCGTGTATGGACAGTCAATTGATCACTCCCTGTGCTTTCTTTTATGTTAATTATGCACTTCTAGGTTATTTCATAGTCATTGAAGAACATTATTCTTTATTTCACCTCTGGTCCAGATTTGAAACATGGAGTTCAGTTTTCCGAGGATCACAACTTTTCCTTGGGAGCATATGTTTTTCAATTGCAACAACATCGACGCATTCTAAGCGAGAACGATGATACTCTAAGCATAAAAGGTAACTTTCCCCCTTATCAACTGTAGCAAATTCATTTGTGACCCTAAGCCTGGGACTGAAGTTTTACTAGCGCTGAATATACCTATAGCTTGTACGATCTTAGTATATAACTTACTCTGAATAAGATTATGTTAGTAATCAATTGGGTATTACATATTTTGTAGACAGCGGCTGTCAAACCAAAATGCAATTTGTACATGTTGTGTTTGTTACTTGCAAAGAATGTTACGGGAACTTCAAGTGAATAGACATCTATACGAAACATGCAGGGAAATATATTACACACCATGCGGTTCAAACTCGGAAGGAAAAGACTCTTTTGTAAAAACACAGAGAAAAATATTCATTGCTATACCGGCATCTTACACGTTTTCACGAATGAAGTATTGCCAAGCACTATAGCTACAACTTGCCTAAGTTGTTGTTTACATAATAAGCCGGGATGGCAAAACTTAATGGGAAAATTATATTAATTCAACCTGAAGAAACACTCGTAAAATTGTATTAGTTTCCCCTGCAGCAGCCTGAATTTGCTATTTGACAGTTTATTACTCCTTGAGAGCGAATGTTGAGCAGTTCCAGTGAAAAGGAACACTCGCCAATGATACTTTTCCTTGCAATGGAATTCTCGTAACTCTTTTCATCAATTATTACCTCTGGCATTGCACATAATATCCTGCGAATGCTAAATGCACCCCACTGCTTGTTAAAACATTTTTAGTCTTTATTTCGAAATTCTTTCATGATTATGCTTTCGAAATATTAACTCCCATGCCTCATGGACTGCTTAAAACACAGAGCTACCGTTCAGTTTCCTGTTCAGGATATGCAAGATTGTCTAACAACTTTTGCACTGGTTTTGTTTTCATTTTATCATTACAGAACATATTTCTTTTCTTATACGCTTGAGAATACCTTCAACTAGCTAACAGTTAGTTAAAATGTCAGTGACTGCATGAATCAGGTGTTCTAATTCAGATCAAAGATGACAGAGCCATGAACAGTTTACGAAGCACCCGTAATATTGCTGATGAGTTTGTATAGTCCCTCTTACGTCCAGCACTAAATTAGTTTAAGAAATAGTAGCTAAACAGTCGCTTTATCTCTGCATAGAGGATTATATTATCACCAGGGACAGGTTAATGCAGTCAACGAAACTGCCTCGCCAGTTGGGTAGCCTGCGACAAATATTCGTCGAGGGCTTCATGTTTTTCGTTTAGGAAAAGTCTAGCTTATATAATATTATAGACTAGTAATAGTTCTCACTAAATCTGCCCCGGCTTCTATTTTATCCTTTAAGGGTATAAAATTCTTATAAAATTCCACTGCGTA
Organism: Platygyra sinensis; assembly: GCA_019787425.1. NCBI lineage: Eukaryota > Metazoa > Cnidaria > Anthozoa > Scleractinia > Merulinidae > Platygyra > Platygyra sinensis. The sequence continues at coordinate 4,188 of JAHPZR010037047.1, forward strand.
TAACGAAACTATTATTGGATGAACTGAAAATTTATATTTTTTTGTTAACTATATCGCTCATGCTTTTCAAGAACTTGAGCATCTTATCATAAATATGATCCAAAGAATCAACTAAGTTTATAACTAAACCAACACATTCTGTAAACTCATTCTATCACATGATATTCTTTACATAATACTCTCGCGAAGTGCATTTTTGAAAAAAAAATATCAAACCACTCTGTTGTTCTAGTTTGATACTGAAAACAACCATTTGTCTTGATATACGAGGACTCTACAAGCAAACGTATCTCGAAAGCAGAACAGAAGTCGAGATTTTTTTTCCGAGATGTAGACAGAAGTATCGTGTTACAGTCGCCATATATGCAAATTAGAGTCAAGCTTTTTGTCCTCAACGAAAACGCCGCAAAACATTTACGTTTGGATCCCCCTGCCAGTCAACCCCTCAACGAAAACGCCGCAAAAAATTTACATTTGGATCCCTGCCAGTCAACCCAGCCGTCACATGGGCTCTATGCCACGTAAGATTACTCAGTAAAAATAAGCGATCCAAATAAACGTGATCTTTATACACATCTTTACACGTGTGGCGTTTGAGTCGAGTCTGTCGACCCCGTTGCTGATTTGTCTCTGAGAAATAAACTTCTGTACCAAACAGTCCAACCTGGTACTGCCGAATAACCTTGGAATTCAAGGTATGAAGAAATCACTGTGATGGCAAAAACTCGCCGTAAAATATATTTTGGCAAATATCTTCCTCTCCTTCTCGTGCCGCAAATAGTATCTTCCTCGATCTCCTTCTCGTGTTCGTGACAACAGCATTGTCTTGTCAAACTCGCAATTATCTGGTCATATGTCCGTGTTCTTCAAGCCGCTCAAAAATTATTGAGAACTGAAGTATCCCATACAATGCACTGAGGCTGACTGTCTGTGGCAGACACTGCAGCGAGAAAAGAAAACGACATGTTCCTCTAAGAATGCTGGCGCCAATGAATATAAGAATTAAAAGAGTGGAAATACATATTAATTGCCCTTTTAATTCACAGTCTTTTTAAAAAATTCTTGTTGTGCATTTTCCACGATCACTGTGCAGTTATGCAATGTGATGGATAATTAGCAGTGAGTAAACAGAACCGATCTGAATATTAAGTTCAGCTGGACCTCAAAGATTCTCTTTAGAAATAATTCCCTGGTAGAACGAGAGTTGTTGTTCAGCTTGGTCAAAGTTACAATTAGTAAGGTGTATGGAATAGTGTCATGTATTGAATCTGCACAAGACATATCTTTGAGTAAGGCATTAAACATGGCGGCTGCTGAAGCTACAGCAAGGAATCACTGTGGTGTGTACATTCCATTTGAGTGATCCGGTGGTGCGGTTCCTTGCTTGACTTGTTCTTTGTTAACTAAAATACCCAATTTACTTGCTACCTAGAGTATATTTTAAATCAAGTCACTGCAGAGTAAAAGTTATTTCGATCTTAATATATCTATCACCCGATCTCGTCTTTGAGTCTTTGAGCACTTTGTTAGTTACAACGGGCAGAGCCACGCTTACTAAGGCAGTCATTGTATCACTCGATGTGTTTTTCTTTTAGACATAATTATTTCCTACAACGAAGTGCTCCTCAATAGGCTATTTTATTTAATTAAGACATGATATTTATTTATTTCATCCATATTTGTTTGCCTCTCATATCCAGACCTGAAATATGGAGTTCAGTGCTCCGATCACAACTTATCCTCGGGAGCATATTATTTTCAGCATCATCAACCCATTCCAAGCGAGAACGACGATGCTTTCAGCATAAAAGGTAACGGCATTTGATAAATATGAATGAGTATATTTTTCAATTATGTCCCCCATAAACAGAAGCCTTGAAAAAGGTCTAATAGCAAGTGTCAGGACACTACTAACTGCCAAATCCAGTGACCAATGTAGTTTATTTAGTAAGAGAATATTGGGTTTAACACATTGTTTATTTTGAATTAATGAATGAATGAATGTGTATTTATTTTGCAAAGAACGGGTTCAGTGACAAAAATATGGATGGATCGATATAGTTTGAAATTTCTGGCTGCATTAACACTGACCACAATATTAAACTGCTATATCAGTTTTTTTCGAATTTTGGTGGAAAGTAACACTCCCAAATGATTCATTCCCTTAATTGCAATGTATTTAATTCTCGGAAGTCTTCAGTAGTACCTTCCATAAAATATCTAAAGCTAAAGGCAGCTACCTATTTCTGGGGGTAGCTGCCTCTCGAAGTATAGACTGCCAGCCCATGTGGGTTGCTAAGAGTGTCGAAGATATACAATAATTTCAAACAGTTTTGCAATCTAGCTGTAAATCATGATCATGAATTTTATCATCATCATTTAGAGAACATGTTTACTTTCTTAAGAATGCTTTGATTAGCCTCAAGCATTCAGCTGAGAAACTCTTGCAGAGTCAGTCAAAATGATCACACCCTGAGTATAACTATTTGTTATAACTAAGTGACCTAAGTGTTCTTCTAGGTTACCGCTAAGTCATTAAAATACATTATTTTGATTTATTCCATCTGAATTTATTTACCTCTCAAATCCAGACCTGAAATATGGAGTTCAGTGCTCCGAGTATCACAACTTATCTTTGGGAGAATAGTTTTTTGCAGCAACATCAACGGCATTCCAAGCGCGAAGATTATACTTTTGGCATTGAAGGTAAAGACATTTGATAAATGTCTGAAACCTATATTTTCACTTAGTTTCCCTTCATCAACAATGGCAAATTAAATTTATTTGTGGTCTGCAACTTTTGGTTAAATTTAAAGCTTTAATAAGTGCCAAGACACCACCTACTGCAATACCCAGTAAGCTAGCTATGTTACTGTTGGATTTAACGCAAATATACATGCATTTCGTTTGGAGTAGAAAAAAGGGTAGATTGAAGGAAGGAAAAATTTAAGTGAATCGACATTTATACGAAACATGGAGGGAAATATATCCCATTTAACACTGACAAAATCCGGAAGAAAAGAGTACTTTTTAAAAGCACACAAAAATATTACTCTGTTGTCTTGGTCACACGCTCTGCAAGGGTGAAATGATGTAAATATATTTATTTATCAACAAGCCTGCAGTGCCCTTTTAATGCTAAGACGAAGGCCTATTTTGTTTTAACTTAACCCTGTTGAGTCAACCAGCTGAAGAAACAGCGAGACATTTTATTACATTTCACTTCAGCAATTAGAATTTTCTGACTGCAAACACCATAATAACTGCTATATATGCTTTTTTCGAGTTTCCGGTGCAAGGAAACACTCGCCAATGATTCTTTCCCTTCCCCTATATAAAATATTTAAAGCTAAAGGCAGCTACTCCTTGAAACATTGTCCGTTTTGATTTACTATAGTATTCACTATGATTTACTAAGTTCTCGAATCATGATCGACTGCCAAGCCACATGGGCTTAAGAGCACAGAGTATTTCAGTTTCCAGTACAACATATACAAGAATGTCCAACACGTTTGCAATTTAGCGGTAAATAACTTTTCAGAATACTATAATTACAGAACATATAAGCTGAATATCAAAATTAGTTAAAATCGTAGCCGGTTTAAGCACGTCTCCTGTTCAAAGTCAAAACCGGTTTTGAACCCGTGGCGAAGCTGTCGTTCGCCAGGATTAATGTTGCTGAGTTTGTAGCCTCTTGCACGCAAGCAACTAAAATTACTCTGATGAAGACATGGTAGTTAATAATCTTTTCATTTCTGCAAAGAAGGTTTCATTTTCAACAGAGACAGGCTCAGACAACCTTAGACGGGTTTTAAGCCAGCCATGAATTCATCGAGGACTTAAATTTGAAGCTAGTTTTTCAGTTTGAAGAAAATCACTTGTTTCGGCTAGCCTTAAACAACAGGATACTTTGTTTTTTTTCAAAATAAAAGTGCTTTCAGTCATCTGTGCATGTGTTTTTTTAAGGCCACTAATAAGACCAACTAATTACTACACTGTTTCTTGCAGAACTAAAGTATTCCGTACAGTGTACAGAACACTGAAGCCAAAACGACGACCTACATGGAGTGACGGAATAAGCGAAGAGCAACATTACTGTGCGCTTTAAATTTTGAAATAGCATCTGAAATAGACTGGCCTGTTGCAATTCACAAAAATAGCACTTTAACAAAGTTAAGATAACTGGAACAGCGGAGCATGTAACGGCAAACTTATTTTGGCAAAATTATTAAGTAAAGGATATAACCTTAGTAGAAATATAATTGTTCACATTGTCGGAATGAAAATCAAAGTGTCTCATGTAGTCCTATGTAGTTGATCCCTAAAATGATTCAAACCTCTTTCAGCTGAAAGCCACTAGATCATATTTAGTCTCGCTTGTAACCGTTTTAAAAAAAGCGCTACAACTTCTTGACTAGATGGCTGTCCTTTTCGACTCTTCCCGAAATCTGAAAACACCAAACATAGTGTACGGCATTCTACTGATCAACGGTTAATTGCGTGGGTTTTATAAACACGAAGCATGGAAGATCTTTGAAAGCCTTGGAAAACTTAACTTTTCTTTCTAAAATATCTTAAATATGTCAGCTAATGGAAAACTGTTGCCAAATCCCTTGTTAGCAAGTGAAATTGTTGCCAAATGTGTATTAAGGGAAACTTCGCCAATAAATATTCTCATCGATCAACAACTGATTGCCATATCGATCAACAAACGGCAAATTACTTGACGCATTAAGGAAATAAGAATAAAAATCTACTTACGTTCGAATTCATCTCTGCTCAAGATCAGTTAAATTGTCGATGAAACTGCTGGTTCCTTTCCAGAATTTCACATTCTTTTATATCGCTTTTAATTCTGTTTAAATCTAAATACAGTCCGAGGTCGTTCTCTTCCAATTGATACGTCAGTCGAGAAACACATTTGCAGACGGTCGAATTCTCGGTGGTGCATCGTTGTTTCTTTAATTTGTTTGTCTTCAAAGTGAATTATAATGAATTCATCCTCTGACGAATTCACCTGGTCTGGAAGTCACCGAAAGCAATTAAGCACTGAGAACTAAAAAGCTAACTAGCAAGTTTAACATTTGTGAATCACGAAGGTCTGAAACACGAGGTTTATTGTGTGACTATATATGGTTGCGGTTACACATACACACAGACCGACCACGTTTGTTTGGGTTTCCGGTCACGCGCGGAGAGTCATATCAGCAAAACCATATTTTCTGGTTACACTGCATATAGTCCAAGTAGTTACCCGTGGCCAACGTTTTGCCTGGTAGTGTTTATCGATAAACTACATTCATCATGGAAATCACGAACCGCGAAACGTATGGTTTGCAAGCAGTCGTTATTTCCGGTTGATGTAGCGATCTAAAACTTAGACTAAGAGTAGTGCCTCTTTCGCATAGTCCGTCGTGCGTGACGCCAAATAGTTCTGGGTTCCTAGCTACTGCGGTTTCCTGTTTTTACCATTTCCTTCCACTCGATTGGTTTAACTACTCTTGTGGTTAGATAAATTGTAGGTAAGCCCAACGACTCCGTCTGGGAATGTCATGGGTAATTCATATGTTCTCTTTGATGTATCCATAGTGATTTCCCGAGTGCAGTTTCGAAGGAAACAGCAGAACAGTTTACTAAAGGCATCTAGTCGAAGAAGCGACAGAGAGGGCCTGTGAACGAATGGGACTTGTGACAAATGGACCGCGCTCTTTCCAAACGTAAATTCCCAATAGAAATTTATGCACATGGATAAGACATAAAAGGAACCCATCGACCATCTTTGATAAGGTTCAAAAATGTAGCAGCAATTTTCACTGCTTAACCTACTATTAACTGCTTCATCTTGGACAGTAATCCTTCTTTGAACTCTCAGACTGACTGGATTCGTGAGAAAAGAAAAATGCCCGAACAATTACCACAGTTCACCTCGGACGGAGTCGAGTGTAGAGTGTTTTAAAAAATGAAGAAGCCTTGCAGGTCTACTCAGATAACGGCGATGCGACTTAAGCCGAGGAAGTTTTGGAACAAAAAAATCAAGCAGAGTTACATATTAGGCGGAAGTTTGTTAGTCTCGGAACATTGAGTTCTTGCTGTTGCTGTTGCTAGCTCAGTTACGTTAATATGGACTTTCGTGATCATCATCATCATCATCATAAGCTTTATTTATACACAGTATCAAATTCATAATGAAAATATGCTCTTCCATCGAGCCGTGTATAACTTAAATATACAAGTAACCATTCATAAGTAATCTAATATGAGCTCTATTTCTTCTAATGCAACTTATCCAACTTATACCAATATTAATTCTAATTATAATACCAATAGCAATAATAAAACTAAAAAACTAATACTACAACTTATCATATAACAATAAGCTATTTAATCCTAAATAAAAAGATCAATTACTACCTAAGCAGAGATAAGTCTATGAAGCCAGTAACGAAATTTGATTTAACTATAACACCGTAATAGTAATGTTTAGCTAAGGAAGGATAGGTAGCACATTACGTTCCTTAAAAAGAATCTTGTCGCATATAATTTAGAACGGAAATTAGCGACATAAAAGTGAACGACATTTCGACTGACTCCATGCCATCATGATCAAGTCCGAAATGTGCATATCGAACTTGATGTTTTGGTGCGTACTAGAAGAGTAATACTTACTATAGTTTAGATTTTAAGGAATATGTTTTTCGACCTTGATAATGATGGTATAAAATGTCAAAACGTCGTTCACTTTTTTCTATCACTAGTTTTCATTCTAAAGTGCTTTAGGAAACCAGTTATTATAATATATAATTTTATTGAAAATTGCACTGATAAAACAAACTTCCAGACTGCATGTATATTAACGAGTGGTGCAATTTATAGCATCGTATTTAGCAAAAAAAATCCAGTCGAAGATATGAAATTGTAAAGGCTAGTTGAATTTCATTTTTTTTTTAATAAAAATATTTAGTTATTTGGGCCATTTTAATATCCACACCATTCAGCCATTCATACAATTCCTTTTTGTTTCGTCGTTATCATTTGTTATCCAATATGGGAATCATTTGCGGTCCGGGCTCATTTTCGATTCAGTCCAACTTGGAGATGATTTCGGTTTAAGATGATTTTCGGTCCAATTTCGGGATCGTTTGCGGCTAATTTGGGGTTATGGTTAGAGTTCCCGAGATCATTTGGAGACCTGTAAAACAACTACCGTCGTCTTATAGGGAAAGCGCTTCATATACATGTATATTTTTTTATAAGTGCAGGTCACGTTAAAATCGTTGATGTCTGACCATGGAAAGAAAAGTTATCGGACGACTGAAAAAAAAAAAAAGCAACCAACCACGGAAACAAGCATTATCTAGCGCTGGATTTCTTTCAGGTCCTACGCCTACCGACTACCCGGGAACGGAGTCATTTGCGGTCTTGCACGCTTTCGTAGAAATATCGTTAGCACTCACGGCACCCCAAGCTTAAGAAAACCTAATTAATGTCGAATATAACATTTCAATTTATTTAAAACACTGAATTATTAAGCACTTAATGACTGGGCCCAAGGGAAACAGTGACTTTTCTTTCCCCAAGACCCTCAGTGGGAACTTTGAGGATCGAAGGGAAACAAAACTCACTGTTTCATTAAGTGTTTTGTTATCCCTCTCAACTCAAAAATAGAAAAAAAAATGCGAAAAAATTATTTGCTTGACGCCTACGATAGCTGTGCCTGCAGTACGAGTGGCAGTGAAACCGAGCTTCCCTACCGAAACGGCACGATAACAGTCTTTTTCTTCGCAGCTGACAAAAAAACAAAGACAATAATTAAGTTTCTTTCTTTGCCTTCTTATAATAAGTGTTTAAGAAAAATATTAAAGGTTTACTGGCCAATGATGAAGATCAGCAACGAGGAAATAAGAGAAAGTTCAGGTACAAGGACAGTTGATGACCAAGTAAGAACCAAGCGATGGAAGTGGTTAGGTCATGTTTTAAAAATGCCATCAGACAAATTTTCCAAGATTGCACTGACGTGGGCACCTGAAGGCAAGCGTAGAAGAGGACGGCCGAGAGAGACATGGCGTAGAACAGTAAACAAAGAGAGGAAACATCTTGGATTTAAGACCTGGAGACATGCTGAGGTTGCAGTTAGAGACAAAATAGCTTGGAGGAAGACAATCAATGGCCCCATTTTCCACGCGAAGGGAACGGATCGATGATCGATGATGATGACTTCTTCTAATGAATTCTGGGTTTGATTTGAAGAGGAGCAGTATATTTTATTGTAAATGACATAATTATTTCCCTACTTGGCGACAGGGATCGAAGAGCGAGTTGCCAAATGCGGGTGACCCATTTTGGCGCCAAATTAATACTTGAAGACACAAAATGTTCAAATTTTCCCCTTTGTTAATCTGATATGCTTTTGCAATTATGAATCTCTTTATTGAATAATGATTGCTAGTGAGAAACGTTGCGCGACTTCAATGCCCGTTTGACATCAGGCTGACTGGCATACAAATTTGCCGCCGTTTCAAGGTTCACGAACTGATCACGTGCGAGTCCAAAGTTCAAGTTGTTATTTCCCTTGGGAGTTATGATGTTTTATTCGCCCTAGGGCGCCATTGAATTTTGACGAAAGACACGTGACACGTTCTCCTCCAATCAGAAGACGTATTTGAGTTGGGAGGTATAAGAACACTGTTTAGCTAAGAAAGGATATGGAGCACACGTTCTCAAAAAGGATCTGGTTATATATTTTAGAGGCTGAAGTACTGCTCAAACGAAGATGAGCAATAAACTGATAATTTCTAGCGTTTCACGAAACAATTAAACCTTTCCATTAAGACCCCGTTTTAATACCAAAAAAGAAAATTTACGGCTCTTGAAAGTTTGTTCAAGCACAGCTCAGTCAAGCTCATTTACATGTACTTTTTTGTGTTCTGTAGAGCTTTTGACAACAATGGCGGAAAGCGTGCGGGAAAATGTATTTGCCTCTGGGGAAATGTACTTTCGCGGGAAAGCCTGTTCTAAAAATAATTCTTTACTGGAAAGGGTTGATTCAAGGGAGGCTCCGGGTAATGGTCTCCTGCCCACAGAAAAGAGGTAGTGAGGTCTTCTAGTTGAAATCGCAGAGGTTAAGCATGCCTAAATTAGTGCTGCGAGTCAAATAATTAATTTAACTGTAAATCTAGCTTTGTTTGGTTCGTTCGAATCAATTGCAGTAACTTCAGCGGCTTGTACAAGCATGTTATGGCCTCTAATCATTAAGAGTACACGAGGTGTATAGCACTCTCCGTACGACATGGCCTTCTTTATATACGGACGGTATTTTATGGATCTGAAATTTAGCACACATCACGTAACACTACTTAGCTTAGTATAATGGGCTTCGAAACAAGCACTACCTTTGCTATGAGAATGATTTCGGAGATTGCAGATTGGACCGTTTGCACTGGAAGTGACATGTAACGGATAACCCGAAGTGGTTAACTGTCGCTAATGGATTAATATCCTAACTTTGAATACTTTGGATTATTCCTTTAGAACTGTAATCTCGCGTAATACAGCAGAAAAACTGGACATGGCCGAAAAAAGTCTTAGGAAGGAAAGCTTAATTTAAAACGTTTTTGCCAGTTTTCACGGTGTGATCTGTGACATTTCTCCGCGCTGACAAGTATACCAGAGCTTTAAGTATAGTGAGTGTCTAAACTTAGCTATACTTCGGATTCGTCTGTTGTGTTATGATCTTCGTATTTTTTTCGTATTTGGGTCTCAATACAGGGTCATCTGTACGTTACCCAAGCTATCTAATAATCTTCCCCTCACAAGGGCATGGCAACTGGAGTCGCTTAGAGTATCGCTGTTAGTCTCGCCCCAGTCCTTGACTGCAGTTAAGACGAGACGAAAGCTGTACAATCGCTCGCGAATTACGCGTTTTCCAAGCCAGCTTGTAGTGATGCAGTCATCGGCATTGATCTCATATATTGAACAACAACTGGCTTTTGTAATCATGGTTTTAGGTTTATTACTAGTGCACATCATATTGAAGCTTATCCATTGGTGGGTGGAGATTTTCTTATCACAGAAGGCAACAGTCCATCTGCGGCCATTGCGCATTCCAGTAGAGAATGATGAACGTGGAAACAAGGCAAATGGTAAAGAGAAACCTTTCTTGATTCCTGCAAGCGGATGATGAGTGATAGTCTATTTTACCGATATTTCAGGATTAAGAACATAAGCGAAGAGTAGGGAAGGAATGCGGTGAAATTAGTTGCATTTCAATGTACCTCACAGGCGTTCTGGTTAATTATACGTACATAATCTTCTTCGCCATAGCCCAAGTGGCACATGCTCAAGGCCGTATAAGTCAAATAAGGCTTGCTTACCGTGTACTCCTGAATTACTGCTATTTAACTGTTGTAGGAGCTAAAATGATCTTGAAAAGTATGCAGTTAGGTAAATAGTAATTGTTAACTTTGCACAAACAACACAGAGTTTAAAATGCTACATTGCTCACTTTTGGAATTCAATCGACATCTTCAACTTAAAAGTCTTTTGAGCCATATCTAACTGCAGTAAGTGTAGCTACAATACCTAAAAATGTACAACTATGTACATCAGTTGTTTGTGCCGTTCTGCTATCACCGAATCGACGAATCCCCTTAGAACGAATTCCCCGGTAAAATGATCGAGAAATGTTTGCTCAGCTTGCATGGCCTAAGCTACAAATAGTAAAATATATGGAACAACATCTGCATTTATTTGCCTCCCAGACAAAGACCTGAAGTATGGAGTTCAGTGCTCTGATCCGCACAACTTGTCCATTGGA